>CANIUD010000494.1:92500-138464 GCA_947470075.1 Closterium sp. Yama58-4
CATCGCAGCGCCAAGCAGTCTGATGCTTTTACCTCTCTAAATTCAGCACCATGATTGGAAAGTTGAGATGCTAGAAATAATTCCATACCGGTGACTAGAGATGCTTTTTATGGAGCAAACGGCCGGAGCATTAGCTATTCTTCATTGCCTAGCCAAACAGACTTTTGCGACACGGGTTAAAAGTTTCGTCGCTTTCAGCCGTAACAGCCACGTTTGCGAACTATGGGAGCGGGTGAGACGAGGAGAAGCACATAAACACACTGATCGCGGCACTAAACCGTGGAGCTTCAATCAGCTATCGAAATGCCTACAATAGCCAGACCAGTTAGAAGCCTAAAGTCCCCCCAGCAAGCCCGCAAGGCGTCGCTACTCTTCTTATCTATCTTAGGTTGGCATCTCCTCGCAACAAACGGGAGCAAACAGTGAAGGCTTCACGCTCCTGCTATTCTAATCAAAGCTATCGCCTTCCCGTCGTCTAAGACTGCTACAAGGTTGACGTTTGGTGGCGGCCTGATTCAAAAGGTGAGGAGAAACTCTCAAATTCTGAAACCATTTATAGCAGTAGGGTTTGAGATGGCCTTGGGGAATGTAGTGGGGGAGGAAACTGGCGGGATCCCGCGGAAGGACCCCTTGAGATCGCCTTGGGAAATGTTTGGGGAGTTTGGGCTAGGTTGGGAAAGGTTGGGGATGGTTGGGGAGGAAGTGGCTTCACGGGGAAGGGGGAAGAACGAAAGCAGCGTTCAGTGTAGCGGCGGGATGGTGTGCGGGAGGTCAGTGGCGGAGTGGAGGGAGGGGAGCACAATTTTCCCAGTGGTCGGGGGGAGTTCAGGTGACGACGAATTGTGCTTGCGAGGTCGCTTTCAAAGGGTGTGGAAGTTGCAGTGTTCCGGAAGGGCTTGCGGAATGAGTGAGACTGGCAGCGTCCGCAGATAGGTGCGCAGGTGCGGTGTGGCATGACTCGAAGGGCTTGGCGCGGAATCTTCGAGGCTCGTTGAAATAGACGGAGTACACTGAAATAACACTGCACAACGGAACTGTTGTTCAGGAGCTAACAAACATTTCGGCCTTTGAAATGACTCACCAAAGGACTGAATTGTTGCTGATCAGTATCGCCTGCATTAGCAATACTCTACCATCACGGCACCCTACCATTAAAAGTTTCTTTTCTTTCTCTCCCCATCACACAAGCCAGCTGAGACCATCCCGACATGAACCCTGCAGGACCATAGCAATACTCTCGAACACGGCATGCTGCTAGGTATAGCTGCCCCAGAGGCACCTCTACATCTGCTGCTGCTGCTGCTGCTGTTGCTGCTCTCGCTCTCTCTCCCCCTCACACGCCAGCCAGCTGAGACCATCCCGCCATGTCGCCCGCAGGAGCATAGCGATACGCTCGAACACGGCCCGCCAGCGATAATGGCCCCAGAGACACCTCTATATCCGCCCCTGGTGCTGCTGCTGTTGTGGTGCCTGTGGCGTTGGGAGCAAACCCGGAAGAGGAATAAGCACCACCAGAACCAGCAGCAGTGAAACCGCCAGGAGCAGCAGCAGCAGCAGCTGCATTTGAAGCAGCAGAACCGCCAAAGGCAGATGAGAACATAGCAGCTGCAGCAGAGGTAGCAGAGGAGGGGTTAGAACCAAGAGCAGGGGAAGGGGAGGAGGAAGAGGAGGAGGAGGAAGGGGTGGTGGTGGTGGTGGTAAGGTCTTCTTTGGAGGAATAGAGATCGCCTATGAGTTCAACAGAAAGAATTCTGATGCCCGCTATTGGTCGAGAGAAGTCAAAGTAGAGAGGCGTGTTGGGTCGGGCAGCGGGCAGAATAGATTCCGTGATGACCGTGGCAGGCCCAAAGGAGTCCTGCGAGGGGGGAAGGACGAAGTGGACAGGAGAGAAACGGGAGGGGGGGGTGGGGTGGGAAAGAGAGGTTACAGTCGTCTCACGAATAAATGCCGTAATGGCCAAAGTAGGGCCAAAGGAGTCTCAAGAGTGTAGATTTGAAGCTCCCCAAAAGGAGTCTTGAGGGGAGAGTCGGAGTGGAGAGAGTGGGTGGGGAGAGGGAAGTTGGCTAGGAGGGAATGGGTGGGGGGGAGGGGAATGGGGGGGATACAGGAGAGAGAAAAACTACAAGTTGTTTTCAGAATTGAAATGGGTCGTACAGCAGAGGAGGAGTGGAGGAGGAGTAAAAGTAGGAAAGAGAAAGAGTACTGTGTTGCTGAGTACCCACCTGCCGGGCCGATACCCTGAGCCGGAATGGGACAACGAACGCCCCCCACTCATCCATGAGCCCGCCCCTAGCTGCCCGAGCCAACGGCCCGCCGTTTGCTGCACCGGGCAGCGAGAGAAACATTCCGGCGGAACGGTCCAATGGTAGCGCGTCTAGCCGGATACCCGAGATTGGAGGAGAGGAGACGGGCAGAAGAAGTTCGAGAATCCTTCCTCCTGCCCACACTCTCTCCCCTTCGACTGGGGTCTGAGAGAGAGAGAGAGAGAGTGAGGGAAATGGCAGGGAAAAGGAGGGATGCCAGGGGCAGGGGAGTGTAAGTTTTCATAAAAACTTACAGTACACCAACAAGAAGTTTCGAGATCTTTCCACACTCTCTCATGTTCCACTATAATCTTCTAGATTGAGGGCAATCAAATAAAAAGGAATAATAGCTGGGGAATGAATGGAAAAAAATGTCATGCACACACAATGATAAGTTCAGGTTGCTCCTGTAGTGCATGTTCTGCTGTAGCTCACGCAAGGCTGTGATGCACATACCCGTGATCGGCTCATTGGAGCAGGGGCCTCCAGAAACTGCTGGTACTCCCACCTACTCGTGCCACCAGCAGCAGCACCGCCAGCACCAGCAGGGCCCATCGTCCCAACAGCAGCAGCAGGGGCACCACCAACGACTGCTCCCATGGGTACAGAAGCAGCCCCACTGGAGGTCACGGGATCAATTCCTGTCGGGTCACCAAATGTTTTCTGCCCGTAAACGCGGATTCTGCGAGCCCAGATGGAGGATGCTGCAGCGCCGAGCTGACGGACTTCGGGCAGGAGAAATTTCAGCCAGATGATCCGGCAGGGGGCGGCGGCGGCGGGCAGGGTGTAGGATAAGATCAGCTCGGAGTGTGGATTTGATTTGGCGTCAGATAGGGCGGCTGCGGCTGAGGAGGGGAGGTCCCAGAGGCCTATTGTGGTGCGCTCTGATTGGTCGATGGTGGTGCTGAGGGAAATGCGAACCTGCACCAAGGGGAGGGGGAGGGGGAGGGAGAGAGGGAGGGGGAGGGGGAGGGGAGATGAGAGAAATCGTTTCTGAGTCGACTCTAAAAGAGATGAGGGAACTTGATAAAACTATGAAATGTGGCAGAAACGAATGTAGCTAGCATGAGCCGTCAACTCAAGACATTCAAGTCCTTGGGGTTGCCATGGGGCGTGTACTGAGGCGCCTCAAGAATTACCTCATTGCACGCGGATTTTGAGGCGCCTCAAAAAGCATGACGCCAGTGAGCATGCGGCTAGCTTGCCTTGGGGTTGCCATGGGGCGTGTACTGCAGCAGGCCCGAGGGCAGGACAGCACGGGAGACAAGCGTGGGCGTGGAGAGCACGATGGGTGGCACTAAGGATTTCCACAAAAGAGCACTGTTGAGAGAACTCGGAACTCGCCTTGGGGGTGTGATGGGGCGTGTACTGAGGCAGGCCCGAGTGCAGGACGACACGGGAGACAAGCGCAGGCGTCGAAAGAATGATTGCGATTTCCACAGCGGTGAGATCGGAGGGGGCTTGCCAGACGTGAGAGAGCGGGGAAGGGGAGGAGGGGGGAAGGAGGAGCGAGTTGGCCGCAGCTGCTGATGCACATGTGGGGACCTGCATGTGTGGGCGAGGGAAGGACATGGGGGTAACAGTAGAGGCGAGGGATAGGGATGGGGGTTGAGAGCACGATGGCAGTTTCCATAGTGGTGAGATCGGAAGGGGCTCGCCAGACGTGAGAGAGCGGGGAAGGGGAGGAGGCAGGAAGGAGGAGCGAGTTGGCGGGGGCTGCTGATGCGTCTGTGAGGACCTGCACGTATGTGGGCAGAGGGAGGGAAGGAAGGGGCAGCGGGAGGGAAGGAAGGGGCAGCGGGAGGGAAGGAAGGGGCAGCGGGAGGGAAGGAAGGGGCAGCGGAAGGGAAGGAATGGGCAGCAAAGTCAAGGTGAGAGACAAGGGCAGGAGGGGAGCGCGACAGAGATTTCCACAGCAGTGAGATCGGAGGGGGCTTGCAACACGGAGGTGAGAGGGGAGGGAGAGGCGGGATTTGAGTATGGGAGGAGAAGCGAGTTGGCCGGGGCTGCTGTGATGCATTTGTAGGGAAATGCGATTCAGAAATACAAACTACTTGAAGCAACCTACCTGAGACGTCAACGACCTGTGACAAAAACCACCCCTATACCGAAACGTACCGAGAAAAACAGTCCTGCGTGTGGCAGCTCAACTAGAGGCACTTCCCCCGCCCCACTCTCCCCCCTCTCCTTCCCATCAGCCCAGCTCAGGAATGCAGGATAATTGAAGCAACCTACCTGAGGCGTCAACCACCTATGCCTACAACCACCCCTATACCAAAACGTACCGAGAACAACAGCCCTGCGTGTGGCAGCTCGGTTAGAGACACTTCCCCCGCCCCACTCTCTCCCCTCTCTCCCGGTTCGGAAATGCAGGATGCTTGAAGCAACCTACCTGAGACGTCAGTCAACCACCCCTATACCAAAACGTACCGAGAACAACAGTCCTGCGTGTGGCAGCTCGGTTAGAGACACTTCCCCCGCCCCACTCTCTCCCCTCTCTCCCGGTTCGGAAATGCAGGATGCTTGAAGCAACCTACCTGAGACGTCAGTCAACCACCCCTATACCAAAACGTACCGAGAACAACAGTCCTGCGTGTGGCAGCTCGGTTAGAGACACTTCCCCCGCCCCACTCTCTCCCCTCTCTCCCGGTTCGGAAATGCAGGATGCTTGAAGCAACCTACCTGAGACGTCAGTCAACCACCCCTATACCAAAACGTACCGAGAACAACAGTCCTGCGTGTGGCAGCTCGGTTAGAGACACTTCCCCCGCCCCACTCTCTCCCCTCTCTCCCGGTTCGGAAATGCAGGATGCTTGAAGCAACCTACCTGAGACGTCAGTCAACCACCCCTATACCAAAACGTACCGAGAACAACAGTCCTGCGTGTGGCAGCTCGGTTAGAGACACTTCCCCCGCCCCACTCTCTCCCCTCTCTCCCGGTTCGGAAATGCAGGATGCTTGAAGCAACCTACCTGAGACGTCAGTCAACCACCCCTATACCAAAACGTACCGAGAACAACAGCCCTGCGTGTGGCAGCTCGGTTAGAGACACTTCCCCCGCCCCACTCTCTCCCCTCTCTCCCGGTTCGGAAATGCAGGATGCTTGAAGCAACCTACCTGAGACGTCAGTCAACCACCCCTATACCAAAACGTACCGAGAACAACAGTCCTGTGTGTGGCAGCTCGGTTAGAGACACTTCCCCCGCCCCACTCTCTCCCCTCTCCTTCCCATCAGCCCAGCTCAGGAATGCAGGATACTTGAAGCAACCTACCTCAGGCATCAACCACCTATGCCAGCAACCACCCCTATACCAAAACGTACCGAGAACAACAGCCCTGCGTGTGGCAGCTCGGCTAGAGGCACTTCCCCTGCCCCACTCTCTCCTCTCTCCTTCCCATCAGCCCAGCTCAGAAATGCAGGATACTTGAAGAAACCTACCTCAGGCATCAACCACCTATGCCAGCAACCACCCCTATACCAAAACGTACCGAGAACAACAGCCCTGCGTGTGGCAGCTCGGCTAGAGGCACTTCCCCTGCCCCACTCTCTCCTCTCTCCTTCCCATCAGCCCAGCTCAGAAATGCAGGATACTTGAAGAAACCTACCTCAGGCATCAACCACCTATGCCAGCAACCACCCCTATACCAAAACGTACCGAGAACAACAGCCCTGCGTGTGGCAGCTCGGCTAGAGGCACTTCCCCTGCCCCACTCTCTCCTCTCTCCTTCCCATCAGCCCAGCTCAGAAATGCAGGATACTTGAAGAAACCTACCTCAGGCATCAACCACCTATGCCAGCAACCACCCCTATACCGAAACGTTGCACGGTGTTTTTGAGAACTCTCAAGAACACCCTACAACCACCCCTATACCGCCACGTACCGAGAACAGCAGTCCTGCGTGTGGCAGCTCGGCTAGAGACACTTCCCCCGCCCCACTCTCTCCCCCGTACCCTCCTCCTCTTGACATCACTGGAACCACAGGTGGCTGATGCCACTCCCCCCCATCCCTCCCATCCCTCCCCTCCCTACCCTCCCTGCCCTCCCTGCCCTCTCTCCCTGCTCTCCCTTCCCTCTCTTCTCCCGTCTCCCCTCCAAAAACTTCCCTCCCGCCGCTCCTCCTTCTGTCCAAACCAGCGCAGCCCCAGTCCCGAGCCTCAGCCACGGCTCCCCCGAGCCTGTCTCGCCGCCGCCGAGCCTGCAGCTGGCGCACCCGACGCAAAAGCACAGCATTGGAAACAGCAGGAGGGCAGCACTCCCTGCATATGGGAGCATCTAAAGGCCCGGGTCTCCCAGGCCCTTCCACTGCTCCTCCTCCTATCCCTTCTCCCCCCGCTCCTCCTCCTCCTCCTCCTCCTCCTCCTCCTCCTCCTCCTCCTCCTCCTCCTGCTCCTCCTCCTGCTCCTGCTGATGACGTAGATGATGAGCTTCCTGGAAGCTTCCAGCCTCCAGCTGAGGATAAACCAGAAAGGGACGAAGCGGAGCCACTTTTGATCACCTTACCCAAACCACCACCAATACCACCACTGCCGCTGCTACTGCTGCCACTGCTACCTCCCACGTTGATGATACTGTTGGTGCTAATGCTCCTAGTGCCATTCCCACCGGTGATGCTCCCACCGCTGCTAGCCCCGGCAAGAAACCCGCTTCCCGGACCTGCAAGGCAGGCTCGGCAGACCCGCCGGCGGCACCAGCTGCAGGCTGAGAGGCCCCGCCGAACCTCCATATCCACATCTTCCGAACCGCTTCCCGAGGACCGCCCACTGGTTCGTCCCATTCCACTGCTTCCCGAGCCTCCTGCGCCGAACCTAACATCACAATTTGGGCCGATACAGGCCAGACCAGGACTAACACACCCCCAGCCAGTGTACTGCCCTTGAGGGGCCCATACATGAGCACACAACCTCCCCTTGCCTGGATTACCCAAATCGCCCCCATCCCTGTTACCATCTCTCTCTCCCTCATACCCCTCCTCTCCCTCCCCTCCCTCACCCTCTCCTTCATCTCCTCCATATCTCTCATCTCCCAAACCAGCCAACAGCCCGTTTCCCCTCCACCAATCACACTCCTGCTCCACCTCCCCCTTGCCACCAGTACCGTTTCTTGCTCCTTTCTCTCCCGCTCTCTCACTGCCCCTCCCCCTCTCCCCCTCCCCTCCCTCCCCCCACTCGCCTCCATCCCCCTCTTCTCCCCTCGCCCTGAACCCCATAGACCCTATCTCAGCATCCTCTTGCGCAGTGAGACACGCGGATGCCAGGCTGGCAGCCAGCTGGCGGCACAGCAGCGCGTCGGGCACGCTGACGTGGCGGTTGGGGTTGGGGTCCAGGAGGGGCAGGAGGGAGGGGAAGAGTGCGGGAGGAGGAGGAGAGGCGGAGAGGAGGGCGGAAAAGATGGCGTCTCGTTGGGAGGCGGAGAGGGAGAGTCGCAGACGAGCTATTTCAAGCTCCATGGCTGTTGGGAAGTCTATGGACCAGGCCTGTCGGACCAAATGATTTAGGACGGTTTGGGTAGGAGGGGGGAAAGGGGGAAAGAGTGGACTCACTGAGAGGAAATGGAGGAGAGTAGGGTCTTCAACGAAAGGTTGATACATGTCAAGAAAAAGAACTGAAGAAAGAGAAGAGTGAGAGAAAATAGGGGTAACAATGGCTGGTCGAATTGTGAAAAGGGAAGCACGGTGCTTGAATGGGTTCCAATGCTCTCGGCTACGTACCTTCTTGGGCACCAAAACTTTTCGTAGTAGCTGCCCGAAAGCAACAGCACCCCACTGCTCACACACGTTCTCACTGACCCCGTGGGCTAATCTCACTATCCTCTCCACCTCCTCCCCCTCCCGCTCCTCCTCTCGCTCCTTCTCCCCCGCCCCTTCCCCTCCTCCCCTCCCTGCTTCCCTTTCCCTTTCTCCTATCCCCTCTGCTGCACCTGCTTCAGTCACACGCGAGCCCACACCTCCCCTTCCCTCGAAACCACCACTTTCCCCTTGAAGCAAATCGAATACCCCACTCTTTTGGGAATTCTCAACGGTGACTCCTGAATAGCTCCCCTGCTGCCTTGGTGCCTGCTGGGAAGAAGATATTCCGCTCTCCTGCTGCTCCCTTTGATCGAGATCTTCTGGACTGTGGGGGGGAGATGATTGCGGGTCAGGTTCTGGTTCCATGAGAGGGTGCCACGTGGCAGCTGCTGGTTGGGTGATTGCAGGGGGGTTGAAAGAGGCCCATTCAAGATCACCAGCAACAGAAGAAGCAGCAACTGCTGCTGGTGCTGCTGCCGCCGCCGCCGCTGCTGCTGCTGCTGCCGCTGCTGCAGTTGTTTCAGCTGAATTTGTGGTTGGAGCATCAAACGACATCCACCCACCAGGCTGACTGCTGCTGCTGCTGCTTGCTGCTGTGCCGCCAGCAGTTGTGCCACTAAAGGCTGTGCTTGTATCGAAGGACTCCCACCCACCCGGCTGCTGGCTGCTGCCTGCACCACTGGCCGCACCAAAGGGATTATTGGAAGCAGCATTGACAGCACCGCTGCTGGTGCTGCTAGTGGTTTGGAATCCCCCATCATCAAACGCCCCAAACGACTCCCACCCTCCTGGTTGACTCCCACCCATTGCTCCTCCAGCTGCTGCTGCTGTTGCTGCTCGTCCTCCTGTTGCTGTGTTTACAGCTGCCACTCCGTTTGCTCCCATGCTCAGCCCTCCCACCAAGCCTACTAGATCAGCCACGGGAGCAGGTCCCAGGGCTGCCGAACCAGGTCCAGGCGCAGGTTCGGCAAAAGGGTTGGTGGACGAAGCAAAAGGGTCGGCAAACCCAGAACCAAACGGATCAACCTGTGCAGTTGTACCTGCACCAGAAGCAGACAAAGCCGCCGGCCCAAAAGGGTCAAAACCTGCAGCAGTCCCAGCAGCAGAAGTGGCAGCAGCTGTAGCAGCTGTAGCAGCGGGGGAGATTGAGATCCAGCCACTAGAGGTCAAATCTGCTGTCGTTTCTGCTGCAGCAGTGGCAGCGGTGCTGCTTGTGCCTGTATTGAATGTGCTTGTAACGGGTACAGAGAAGAAATCATCCATGAGGTTCGTTGCGCCCGAACCTGTGGCCTCCATAGCCTGCATCATGCGGTTCGGGGAGCTCATCAGGTCCGGGACCAGGCTCGGCGCTGCCGGACCTGGTGCGGCCGAACCTGAAGCATTAAGTGACTGAAAGTCGAGAAAATCCCGAGGTTCGGGAGGAGGAGGAGGGTGTGTGGTGGGGTGTGAGGAGGCGAGAGGGGAAGTGCGAGGGGGTGGCATGGGAATGGCATCGTCCATGAGATTGGCCAATGGCGAGCCGCCACCTGGCATCCATGTCGCTGTTGGTGCAGCAGCATCAAGTGTAGCAGTATTTGCCGCTGTTGTTGCAGTAATTATCGCTGTGGCACTATGTGAGGCAGCCACAGAGGGTTCAGTGGTAGGAGCAGGCGGAGCAGGAGGGGGCGAGGGGAGGAGGGAGAGGATGGATGGACAAGAATGGTGAGCAGCAGAAGAGGAGGAGGAGGAGAGAGAGGGAAGGAGTTGAAAGTCATGGTGTGTGGGTGTTATGCCTAGTACCTCGATCTGTTGTGGCGGGAGGGGAGGGGAATAACATGCAAGAAGGAGGCGTGTGGGTTTGCTGAGCGTGGGATAATACACACACACCTATGTTGAGGGGAGGAGGAAGTGGAGGAGGGTAGAGAGGGAAGGTGCTGAAATTCTTGCCGCTTGGGTGCTATGCCTAGAACCACAACCTGATGTGGTAGAATGCATTAGCAGAGGTACAAAGGGGTGGGCAACAGCTGAACAGCTACTGGAAAGCAGGAACATCTAAACAGCATACCTGTCCAAGGGTCGTGGGGGAACCGGAACTGTTGCCACCACCACCGCCACCTGTATAAAGATTATTTCTGAGACGCCTCAAAAATAAGAACAGCGTACCTGTCCAAGAGTCATGGGGGAACCGGTACTGTTGGCACCGCCACCGCCACCGCCAAATGCAGCAGACGCAGCAGCAGGCGGGTAGAAGGTGATCGAGACAAAGCGGGTCAAGAAGTCGATTCTCCCATCGCCCTCCTCTGTGTAATCGTAGAGCAGCGACGACGACACCGCCCCTCCCCTCTCATACACGCCCTGCTGCTGTTGATGCAGATAACCAGTTCCTTGCTGCTGTTGCTGCTGCTGCTGCTGCTGCTGCTGGTACGCACTGCCCTGCTGCCCTATATATCCCTCCATGAACACAGGGCCAGGGGCAGATCGCGTCCCTGCATAGCCCAGCGCCCCCCCACTGGGCGCCCCTGATTCACTGAACTTGCGAGCAGCAACGGCATCGGAAGCAGCAGGAGCGGGAGCAGCAGGAGCAGAGGGACGGGTGGGCTTGGGCGCAGGAAGGGGGTATTGCAGGACTGTGCCGCTGGCGCAGCGGGGGATGGTGAGACCCTGCAAGGGGTGTGAGCAGAAATACGGATGGGAAGAAAGTAAAATACATGAAGCAAGCGTGAGAGTGATTAAGAATAATGGCAGGGCTGGGAGCAGGGAGCGGGTATTGCAGGACTGTGCCGCTGGCAGTGGGGGATGGTGAGACCCTGCAAGGGGTGTGAGCGAGGAGTGAGAATGAGAGTGGGAGAGAGAAAGAAAACACGTGAATGAGATGGGGATAGTGAGAGAGAAGGGAGGACGTATTGCAGAACTGTGACACTGGCACAGCCGAGTGTTGGGAGGGCCTGCAAGGGGCGTGAGTGGGGATTGGGAAGGGGGGGCGGTGGAGGGCAGAGGGTAGAGGGCGGAGGGCGGAGGGCGGAGGGCGGAGGGCGGAGGGCAGGGGGCAGGGGGCAGAGGGCGGAGGGCAGGGGGCAAAAGGGAACGCTCACCTCAGCAGCGAGATGCAGGGAGTCGATGGTCCTTCCCACGCGCACATCGAAGCGCGGAGGAGCGAGGGAGTCATCTGCCCCATGGGCGACAGTGAGCAGCACGTGGGTCACATGGCAGGGCACCGCCACACTCACATGCATACAGAGGGCAAGCAGAGGGCGGAGACAGGAGAGCTTACCTCAGCAACTAGATGCAGGGAGTCGATAGTCCTTCCCACGCGCACATCGAAGCGAGGCGGAGCGAGGGAGTCGTCCGCTCCATGGGCAGGGAGCAGCACGTGGGTCACATGGCAGGGCAGTGCAGGGCAGGGGGCAGCGCCACACACACATGCAGGCAGAGGGCACGCAGAGGGTGGAGGGCGGAGGGAGAGCTTACCTCAGCAACGAGACGGAGAGAGTCGATAGTCCGTCCCACGCGCACGTCGAAGCGAGGCGGAGCAAGAGAGTCATCAGCTCCATGGGCGACAATGAGCAGCACGTGGGTGGCATGGCAGGGCAGCGCAGGGCAGGGGGCAGCGCCACACACACAAATGTACCTCCATTAGCGGCCAACCACTCACCTCAGCAACTAGATGCAGTGAGTCGATAGTCCTTCCCACGCGCACATCGAAGCGGGGCGGAGAGAGAGAGTCGTCCGCTCCATGAGCGACAGTGAGCAGCACGTGGGTCACATGGCAGGGGACCGCCACGCACAGATGTACCTCCACCAGTGGCACCCACCCCGGTACCACCCACACCATCCCCTTGCTTGTAGCACCGGCACCATAAGAACTGATCAGCGAGTCGGTCCGGTACAGGCTTGGAAACAGGCTCGGGACCGGCCGGAGGACATGTGCGTGCCCCGAGCCTCCTCCGGCGGAGGAGGGCAGGGAGACGGTCAGGAGCGGGCGGTCGGGCAGCGAAAAGGAGAAATACTTGTGCCGGCGCAGCCCGAGAAAAACCTCGAGCTGCCGTTGCCTGGTAGCATCCCAAACGAGATTCAAAAACCTCCTCTGCAGGGAAATCCCGATGTTTGTCGCGCTGGCAGCAGCACCTTTCTTGGCCTTGCTAGGATCGCTGCTGAAAATATGGATGATGTGGGAGTGCATGGCCCGAGAGCCGGTGTAGAGAGTTGCATGCACGTCACCGGCTATTGAAAAGAGGTCTGCAACGGCTGTGACGGCGGATGGGAGAACCGTGGCTTGGAATTCCCTCACACTCATGTCTAGAGAGGCCCAGGCGTGGGAGAGAGTCGAGGGGAGCGGCGGGTGCTGAATCTGATGCTGCTGCTGTGAGGCGGGAAAGGAGGAGGAGGAGGAGGAGGAGGAGGAGGAAGCGGGGAAGGCAGTGGGGCGAGGAGGCGGAGGGCAGGGGTGGGTCCAGGTGGTTTTGCGGGTGTTATGATCGATGTAGAACACCTTGCTGCGAGATGGGTCTCGCCGCATCTCCCACCCGGGAGGCAGTGCTGCTGCTAACGCCTCCTCCTCCTCCTCCTGTGTAGGCGCCCTGGTAGCACCTCCTGTCCACCCTCCTGCACCTCCTCCTCCTGCTCCTCCTACTCCCGTTCCCAATCCCCCGTCCCCTCCCCCAAACGCTGCACTGTAATACTGGGAGAACTCGCTCCCAAATCCTCCGGCTGCTGCTGCTGCTCCTGTGTTTCTGCCTGGCATGCTACCTCCTCCTCCTGCTGCTCCGCCGCCTCTGGCCCATGCGGCGTCCAGGGATATTCCCAGGTGCTGGCACTGTTGCACAAACACCTGATGGGACGATACGTGAAGGGGAGACACAGAGCAGCAGGGTTCCTCTGAGTTGGCTCAAAACGTGGTGTCTTGTGAGTCGAAGGGCACGTGAGTTGACTCAAAAGACACTGTGTTTCTACCACACACGTGTGTGTGCGCCCATCTGCCTCACCTGCAGGGCGCTGAAGAAAACTGGCAGCGTTGGTGTGATAAAAAAAGTCACCACGGTTGAACCATACCACGCCATGCTGAGAGACTATCTCCCATGACCGTTAACCGGTACCACACACACACATGCCTCGTGCTACCCACTCTAACTCACCTGCAGCGCGCCAAAGAAGCTGGCAGCGTTGGTGCGATACAGAGAGTCAGCACAGTTGAAACGCACCATGCAATGCTGCCGCCTCATCTCACAACCTCAAACGTTCCCCCCAACCACATGCTCTACACTGCCTGTCCCACTTGCACGGCCCCACAATCTTTCCAAGCTAACTCACCTGCAGCGCGCCAAAGAAGCTGGCAGCGTTGGTGCGATCCAGAGAGTCAGCACAGTTGAAACGCACCATGCAATGATGCCGCCTCATCTCACAACCTCAAACGTTCCCCCCAACCACATGCTCTACTCTGCCTGTCCCACTTGCACGGCCCCACAATCTTTCCAAGCTAACTCACCTGCAGCGCACCAAAGAAGCTGGCAGCGTTGGTGCGATCCAGAGAGTCAGCACAGTTGAAACGCACCATGCAATGCTGCCGCCTCATCTCACAACCTCAAACATTCCCCCCCAACCACATGCTCTACACTGCCTGTCCCACTTGCACGGCCCCACAATCTTTCCAAGCTAACTCACCTGCAGCGCGCCAAAGAAGCTGGCAGCGTTGGTGCGGTCGAGGGAATCAGCACAGTTGAATCGCACCATGCCGTGCTGCTGCCTCACCTCACAACCTCAAACATTCACCCCCAACCACATGCTCTACACTGCCTGGCCTACCTGCCTGCACGGCCCTAAAACCTTCTCAAGCTGCCTCACCTGCAAGGCACCGAAGAAACTAGCAGCGTTGGTGCGATCCAAAGAGTCGGCGCAGTTGAATCGCACCATGCCATGCTGCCGCCTCACCACCTCAAACACCCCTCCTTGCAACCCCACGTTCTGAATCACCGCTTTCTCACCCACTCCCCCCTCCTCCCCCCCTCCTCTCGCATTCCCAGCTGCCATCCCTCCTCCACCTGCCACTCCTCCAGATCCAGTTGCTACCTCCCCCGGGTGCCACCTCCCCAGGGTAAACCCGATCCCCTGCAGAGGCACCTTGAGCCGCTGCCACAGCCCCTCCACAGTTGCAGCCTCCCCCACCGCGCGGGTCATCGCATGCCAGTCGTACGTGAATAAGTCGAGCGACGCCGCCCGCAGCTCCGGGCGGCAGCGCGCGGAGCGGACGGCCTGCTGGAAGTGGTCGGAGAGAATAAGTTCGGGCTTGCCGACCCCAATGCGAAGCAGGTTCACGCAGACTATGGGGAACTTCCGGGGCGGCGGGAGGGCGGCGGGAGAAGAGGAGGGATGAGAGGAGTGAGATAAGGAGTGAGAGGAGGAGAGAGAGGAGGGGGAGTAGCGCCGAAGAAGCCGGGCGAAGTACGGAGCAATCCCTTCCGCCTGAGTCTCTGCTACAAATATCTCAGCATCCTGGATAGACGACTTGATCTCCGCTCCCCACCATATCGGCACCGTCCCCCTCCGCCATATAAACGTTGAATATTCCACAGGAGGTGCTGAGTTTCCTGGTGCTGGTGCTGGTGCTGGGGATGGGGATGGGGATGCTGATGGGGATTGGTAGGAGGAGGGGTAGGAGGAGAGGGAGGAGAGCGAGGAGAGCGAGGAGGAGGGGGAGACCGAGGGAGAGGAGCTAGAGGGGAAGCCTGGGGTTGAAGAGGAGAGGTTTCCAGGAGGGGGGGGGACCCAGACGATCTGCTCGCATTCCACCTCGTTGCCTGTGCCAGCAGCGGAGTTTATTCCGCGCGCCAGGTACCGCGTTCCCGGGTGCAGCCTGCTCCGCCGCGCCAGGGACACCACGTGCGCCATGCGCGCGTTCGCGTCGGAGAACGCGCGCAGCTCCGCCAGACCCTGGAGAAGCACCGCGCAGTGCGCGCGCAAGCCCAGCGCGCGGAACGGCGCGGAGAGGAACTCGTTCCAGGCGAATTCCCAGTCCGGGTCCCATGGCGGGTGGGTGCTGGGGAATGGGCGAGTAATGTCTCTAGTCTCGCAGAAATAGTGCAAATCGGCGATTGACACGTCAGCTAGGTCTTGCACGGCTTTAGATTCGGATTTGGTTAGGGACGCGGCTCCGGAGGGGGATTTTAGAGGAATTTTGACCCATTGGGATTCGGTAACGGTGTAGATTGTATCGGGGCCGGACGGGAGGGATCGGACGGTGGCGCGTACGCGCGTCGCGACGAGGAGCAATCCGACGGTGTTGAAGGCCGCGTAGCCGATGAGCGCGCGGCCGTGCACGGCAGATCGGACGGCCACGGTGTTGCCACGTGTCGCGGCGAAAAGCGCGTCGGATTCGGTGCGGAAAACGTCGAGGCCGGGACGGTTGGCGAAGCGGAGAGCGCCGGTGACGGGATCGATGGAGATTAATTGCGTGTAGGGGAGCGTGGAGAGGGAGAGGAGGAGCACGAACTCGCCGGACTCGAGCTCGATCACATTCGCTCGAGTTTCGCGAAACGGCACCGCTGCCGTGGGGAAAAGGGGGAGGAGAGCGGGTGGAGGGAATGGGGGAGGAAAAGGGGGGAGAGGATGCGGGAAGAAGGGGAGGGGGGAAGAGGGAAGGGGGAAGAAGGGAGGTGCTTGCTTTCGAGCTTGATATTTTCCTCTCGGGCCTCGCGAATCGATGCCGTTTCAGCTGATGTGGGGATTGTTAGGGATGCAGCGTGGGAAGGAGTAGAGGGTGCTGATGACTTAAAGGGATTTGCAGACTGGAAAATGGATAACAGGCGGTAACGGAAAGGAATTCTCGAGAGAAAAGAGAAGATGGCAGATGAAGAAGTGTGACATGGAACGTGAAAACAACAGTCCAACCAGGCCCGAAAAACGGTCATAAACGAAACTACGGAGAAAGGGAATTGCGATTCGAGCGATACTGCAACTACAGCTAATCAACTGGTCTTACAAGTCCGCGTCGTCATATCGTAGATGATTTCTTGGTAGTTGTAGAGGCTTCTTGTAAGACAGTGACGGTGTCGCAACCGCGAAGATAGTGCCGGCAAGTCCTGGCTTCGAATCTATGAATCTCTTAAGAACGCCATTACGCCTCTCTCCTCCCTCGTTTAACAGTTGCTTTTGGAACTTGCGAGTACCAGAATGAACGCTAGACCTTCATGCCTCACCTCTACACCTATTGAATTCCAATCTAGAGCTCCTCACACATCACCTCGCTTCGCAGCGAAGCAACTTGCAGCTGAGAAAGTCGTCGTGAGGAGCGCGTCCTAACTCGGCGTTCTCTAGGTATGGATAGAGCCAGAACCCCGAAACGGAGCCATGGATTGGACACCATTCCTTCTAAAACGAGCCATTGAATTGACATGAAAATTCTAGGCTGAGCCCAGTGACCGTTGAATCGAGCTTTTGAATCCCGTGAGTCTTCAATATACTCGACATTGCACCTCACCCGGTTGCGATCTGGTTAAGGCACAAGCGTCACCTTTATCCAGTACAGTGAATTCTCCAAAGACAACTCCACGCTGCTGCTTACAATCTGGAAAAACAAACCCAGTTGTCGTCATTAGAAAAATCTGTAAAAACGAGGACAAAGGGAAACTCCATTTAGTGCCACACCCAATCCCAGTGGCTGAATTAGGTTACGACTCGGGAGAGGAAGCCTACTAATTAGCTAGTGAACCTCTGAACCACTTCAGAGCTGGTTATCGTGGCTCGAGTCGTGCTGCTGGAATTTTGTATGTCAGTGATCGGTTCTTAAAGTCGCGATTGGTCAGTTACACAGATATCACAATTCGCCAGCAGCGGCCAGTTCCCTGCGCTGTGGTCTTACATCCACATTTCCATCCTTCCTTGCTTTCTTCTTCGTGTTCGCGTTTCCGGCTCGTTTTCCCTGTTATCCCACGCGGGCTCCCGACGCGTAACAAAAAAAAGGCAAATAAAAACCACGAAGTTGCTGCATTTTTCATCGCCTGACTGCCTCCACATCCTCGACTATCACTTCCGTTTCAGTCCCCCATGGCACCAGTGGCGCCGCGACCGGCGGCGCATAACCCGTCGCAATCGGCGCCGCAGCGCGCGCTGCAGCTGGACCAGCAGTCGACGATGGATCTAACCCTAACGGTCCTGCAGCGCATGGATCCCGCCGTCGCGGAGATCCTGCTGACGGTCGGCCACGTCACTGTATACGAGTTTGACGTGGCAGCATCCTCTTGGGTCCGTACGTGGCACAGGCCGTGCGTGTTTCACTGTTGCTAGTGCCGTCGTAACCGCTAAGCCAGAGTCCGTTTTAAGGAGGACTTTCAGAAGCAAGTTCTTTTGCAAGCACCATAGGAAGAGGCTTTGCAAGCACCGTTGCAAGCACTGCTGTGTGCTCGTATCCAATCCTTCCTGCTGTCTTTTGCTGCTTGCTTTTCTCCTGATGCCGTGAATGATGCCACTGTGCGTTCAGTTACCAATTCCCATCCCTTGCCACCCCTTCTCAACCCATAACACCCCGTCCCATCCCATTCCACCGCTTCGTATTGTGTAACAAATGTTGCAGACACGAAAGGACGTGGAAGGGTCGCTGTTTGTCGTCAAACGGTGAGAAACCCGAACAGCTCTTCGTCCCATTTTCCGTCATAACTTCACATGTGGCCTCATCTTCACTACGCTGTGTATCTCATGCATGCATCGTGTCACAAATCCGCCATTCTCTCTTCAGTACTTCCTCTCTTCATACTTACCTGTGTGCTTGATTGTGTGCTTTCATTTGTGGGTCTGGTTGCAACGGTGTGGGCGTGTGTATTCATATGGGGGTGTTTGCACATGCTCTCACCCTTTGCATGTTGAACCATGCTTCTTTGAACGTACGCATGGTTGCCTGCATGGGTGTGTGCCTGCATGTGTGTGTGCCTGCATTTTTGCACATTGCAGCAAGGAGCAGCCTCGATTTCAGTTCATAGTCATGAATCGCAGATCCCCAGGTATAGAAATGTAAACAACATACATGTATTATGTATACATGTACATTGCATGTGCGCACATGCATGTATGTATTGCTACTGCATGTATGTGTGTGTATGCGTGCAGCAAGTAGCGGCTTCATGTTCGGTTCATAGTGATGTATGTTTGAACATGTTTGTTGTGAGCATACATGCATGTATATGTATGTCTATATCCAGTGCCTTATTACCCGTTCTCTCGTCTCCCCGTCCCCCAGACAACCTGATAGAGGACCTTCTAGGGGACCAAGAGTATGAAGTGCAGCCGCCCTACATTCTGTACCGCAACAGAGGCCAGGAGGTGAACGGCATCTGGTTCTATTCGTTAAAGGAGTGCCACGACGCTGCCAACCTGTTCTCCAGGTTTGGAAAGCATATACTTCAACCCTCTTTGGAGTGACTCACCGGACTTCAGTTGACCTGACTTGACTTGACTTGACTTGTCATTCCGGTTTAAATTCGTTTTGAACATATACCTCTCCTGTGGCTGACTCACCCAACCAACCCAATACCCTTCGTACTGAATAATTAGCCTAGACAGAGTTGAGTTCAGTTGTCTTGTGTTTCTTCTTTCCCCTTTTCCTCGCCTTTCTCTCCCCTGTGCAGGATTCTCAACACCTTTTCTCGCCACTCACATCCATCCAAGCCCCTCGTACCCTCTAATAGGTATGCCTATTTCCTTTTCCTTTTCTCTATTCCCGTCAGTTGGTGAGCTTCTCTTGTTACACTCACACCCCTATCCTTTTGCCTGTCTCGTTTTCTCCTCCTCTCTCTTTCTCTCAATTCATATTTTCCAGTTTATTCCCCTCTTTCCTACGACCCCCATTGCCCTTGCATCCCTTATTCCTGGTAGTCTCCATCTCCTTCCCTCCTTTCCTCTTTCGCTTTTCTCGTCTCCCTTCCTTTTCCCACCCCTCTCAGCCCCGGGTATTCAGAGCTGGGGGCCGGGCCCTCAGCAGCCATGGTGGACGGCCATCTCGAGCCCACAACATCACAAGACCAACAGCACAACAGCCACATTCCTCAACTTTCCGCCACATTTCCCTCCCGCGTTACCCTTTCCTCTTCCCCTCCCTCGCCCCTCTCAGCCCCGAGTATTCAGAGCTGGAAGCTGTGCCCTCAGCAGCAATGGTAGACGGCCCTCTCGAGCCCACCACACCACAAGGCGACGATCATCAACCCAGCAGCCATGTTTCGCAACACTCCACCACGGACCCGCTTGTTAACGCCTTGCTTGCTGACACTGGCACGCCTTTGGAAAACCTTCCTTCCTCTGCCTCACTCCCTCCCTCGCTCCCTCCCTTCGCCTCGCTCCCTCCCGCTGCCTCTCTTCCTCTCCCTCCTCCCTCCTCACACCCTCCCTCTTTTCAAGACGCTCGCTCCTCCTCTGCCCCTGTGCCCTCCTCTCTCCTCTCCACGCTCCTCCCCTCGCTTTCTGCGGCGCCACACGAACCGCACCCAACCGCTTTGCCTACTGCTTCCGCTCCACACGAACCGCAGCCAACACCTCTCCCGCTGCTGCAGGGCCAGCCGCAGGAGAATGGGTTGCAGGTGAAGGAGGGGCAAAGGGTGGGAGAAGCACAAGCACAGGGGCAAGGGCAGGGGCAGGGGCAAGCGAATGGGCAAGGGCAGGGGCAAGGGCAAGATGTGGTGAGAGAGCAGATTCAAGCTCTAATGGACCTCCAGGCAATGCTGCAGATTAAACCGACAGGAGCAACACCGGCAGCACCACCAGCAGCATCAGCTGAACCGACAGCAGTAGTAGAAGCAGGAGCAGGAGGAACAACACACGCTCTTCTCAAGCCCTCTTTCTTCTCCACTGCCCCTCCATCCGCCCCATCCGCCTCCTCAGCCGCAGCAGGACCACCAGCACTGCTAACACCACCACTTGCAGCATTACCACCATCTCAGCCAGCCTTACCAGCTGCAAGCACTGGTGGTAGTGCAGCGTTGCCAGCTGCACAGCAGACAGCTTTACCTCTCCCAACCGCATCACCTGCTTCGGTGGTGTCTGCTCCTTCTTTCCGCCCCCCTACCGTTCCCCTCATCTCCCCTGCCGCCCTCTCTTCTTCCTCTGTCCCCATCTTCCCTTCAGTTGCCTCCCCTCGCTCTGCCTTCTCCCCTCCTGCTCCCTCTTCTGCGCCCTTCCCTCCCCTCTCCGCCTCTCTTCTCTTCCCTCCTCACCCCAATTCCGCTCCCATGCCTCCTCTCCCCTCCTCTGCTACTCCATGTCACTTACTCGAGAAGGAGAACGCAGAGTGCAAGGGCTTAATGGAAATAAAGGGAGAGGGAAGACCAGCAGGAGCAAGGGATGAGGCAGGCAATGGGGTATCCGCACCTGCTGCATCGGCCGGGAGGGAAAGTGGGAGGGAGAGAGAAGGGGAAGGAGAGGGGGAGAGTGAACGTGGCAGTGATACAGAAAGGATGTCAGGGAGTGAGAGTGAGCGCATGTCACGCGCACTAGCAGCCCTCCTCCAACCCTCCCATGGAGCCCCCATGCTGCAACCGTTCCCCCCACCCGCCCCTCCCCCTTCCCTCGCCTCCCCCGCCCCCCTCCTGCTCCTTCCCCCTCCATTCCCGGTCCTCCTGGATCCTTTCCTGCCCCATCCCATTCCGTTCCTGCCGCATCTCTCCCCATTCCTGCTCATGGTGTTACTCTAGCCGTTGGAGGGTCTGGGTTGCAAGGGGGGAGAGGAGGGGAGGGGGTGGCGGTGGTGGTGACAAGAGAAGGGCTGAAGGCTGCTCTGCTGCGATTGGTGCAGGTGGGAACTGGTGCAGGTGAAGACTGGTGCACATGTCACATCACTTACGATCAATCCCTTTCTCTTGCAACATCATCTACTCTTGTTTTCCGCTCTTTCAAGAGCTAGTTCACTCACACACACCCAACCCTATTTGTTTGTTTGTTTTTAGGGGTTCAGGCATAATTTCTTCTACCCCTCCCTCCCCCCTCCCTCCTCCATCCTTCCCCACACCTCTACGCCACTCCCGCATCTTTCCAGAACGACAGTTTCATCGACATGCTCTTTCAAGAGTTGGCTCACTCGCACCCAACCTCACAATGACGCTGTGCTGGTATGGTATCACTTCCATACGGTATGCCGAGTTGCAAGCTTTTGTCTAGGTGTACCGTGTAGTGTAGTAAGCAAAGCACTTCTACTCATGCATTCTCATACAACCTTGGTAAAAGCAATTTCACCATTTGTGTTGATTGTCGCTCTGCTCTCGCAGAGGATATGGCGGAATGGTCGCAGCTGGCAAGCATGTGAGGAGATAAAAGCATACTTAAAACTTGACTATGTAATCTTGTAATGAACCTATGTATTAGGTAGAGCATTTTTGCTTGTAGTGCACATCTGGTGCCGCACTTGATATTCTAAGCATATTAGTAGAAACGTATGCTGGTATTCTGGCACGTTGGTGGTCGAAATTCATTACACCAAAAACTGTTACCGAGGTTGAAATATACCGAGTATATTGAACTTCCACTTCTCCTGTTTCCCTCCCCCTGCCACCCCTATCTCCTTGTCCCGTCCCGTCACACCTCCTTCCGCTTTATCCGCCGCTTTCAGCGGAGCACCGCGCGGACCCGAAATGCCTCGCGGCGATAATTTGCGCCGCCTGGCAACTGCGGCCTTGCGCCATGGGCTTCCGCGCGCAGGCTTCACCGCGCATAGCGCGCAAAACGTGCAAAGCTCGCTCCGCCTTCCCCGACACGGGCTTCCACCGCCTGGCCTCTGCTCCGCGCCGATTTCCCCCTCTCTAGCCGAACCGCCCGTAACCTCCGCCCGAATTCCCGCACAGGCGCAATCGCCGTCGCTTATGTTTCCTGCCGCGTCGCGTTTCCTTCCATGCCGATACGCATCCACCTCCGTCCATTCGACCTTCTCCTCTTCCCCCGCCGCCTCTCCCGCCGCATTAGCCGCCGGATCTGCCGCCGCGACGAAACCCGTCGAAGTTTCCGGCGCCGATTCGCTGTTGCTTAGCTTGGGACTGAAACCGCTTCCGCTTTTTCCGGGCAGCCCTTCGTTACAAAATCAGAATGAAATCGCTGCCGAGGGCTCTCAGGGAACCGACGCGAAGGTTCTGAAGGAAGTGCAAGTCAAGAGGCGGCGCAAGCAGAATCTGGCGGATATTCTATGGCGGCGCCCCGCGTGGGGGCAAGGGGCTAGAGTGGCGAAGCGGCACTGGCAGGAAGGCACCTTTTACGAAGTTTCACGAGTTCAAATAGCCAAGGTTAGTTCCGGATTCTCCTTGTGTTTTTTTTTTTCTCCTATTTTTTGGGAAAACCTGAGAAACCTTGTAGGTTGCAGAGATTTTGTAGTGTATTGTCACTCATCCCCCTTTCCCCTCCTCCCTCTCCCCTCCCCCGGTCCGCCTGTTGTAATCACGCCTTTCTGGTGTGACTTTGCAGACAGGGCGAACAGCAACAGTGTGGGGGATATTTCACCAGGAGGGTAAGTGAGTGTAATGAAAGGGAGAGTGCTGAGGATGGGTGGTGGAGGGAGGGAGGAAGGGATTTTTCCATGCTTGAAACACACAGAGGCCATGTGGCACAAACGCACAGAGGCCATGTGTCACAAACACACATCATGAATCAAAACGGAGGCCTTGTTTCCAATAAGACCTGTTCTGGCATTTTCACTCTTCTGCTGCAAGAGAGTGTGTGTTTCAAAACGGAGTGAGGGAGAGTGCGGAGGAGGAGCTTCAAGGTCAGAACAGAAACCGTGCTTCAAACTCACATTTCATTTATGCAGCCCTCTTTTTGTCACCTTCCATCCCTCTCTTTTAACATTTGTGCGGCCACAGAGTGGGTGTTTTCAGTCATCCCACGTGCCACTTTCCGTCCCTCTCCCGCTGCTCCCTTCCACTCCTCCCTTCCGCCGTCCTCCTGGAAGGTAGTGAGGGAGGGGAGAGTGTGGAGGAGGAGTTGAAAGGTCAAAAGGAGACCATATTCTCACAACTTTTGAGACATCTCAAAAGGAAACCATGTTCTCACAACTTTTGAGACGTCTCAAAGTGGTCAAAACGGAGACCTTATTTTCACATCTTTTGAGTCGTCTCAAGAGGAGAACATATTTTCACATCCCGTTTGTGCAGCCCTCTTTTATCACCTTCCTTCCCTCTCCCCGTCCCACGATTTCCTGTGCCAGCATAGGCACACGCTGGGAGGAAGGGGGGAGAGAGGGGGGGGGGGGGGGGGGGGGGGGGGGGGGCGTTGAGGAGCCTCAAAAGCAGAGGCGCCTCTAAGGAGGGCGAATAATCCGGGCTGGAAGGCAGTGGGAGCAGAGGCGGCGCTTAGAAGCCAGTCCATCTGGCACCTCAAAACAGGAGACAGCTTTTGAGGCGCCTCAAAAGCAGAGACGGCCATAGGGAGGGCAATCAACCTGTGCTGGAAGGCTGGAGGGCAGTGGGGGCAGAGGCTGGGCTTAGAGGCCTGTGCATTTGGCGCCTCAAAACAGGAGACAGCTTTTGAGTCAACTCAATAACCTAGTTTTGAGTCGAGTTTTGAGTCAACTCAAAAGTGGGAGCAGAGGCGGGGCTTGGAGGCCTGTGCATCTGGCGCCTCAAAACAGGAGACAGCTTTTGAGGCGCCTCAAAAGGGAGCAGAGGCGGGGCTAGGAGGCCAATCCGTGTGTCAAAGACATTCATATGCTGTTCTTGCTGCGCTCTCCCTCCTGTTCCTCTCTTCTTTTCCTTCTCTCCTTCTCCCTCTATCCTTCTCCTCACCGCTCTCTTTCAGGGGTTCCAGTGGCAGCAGAGGCGCGCATAGGAGGGGCGAATAAGCCGTGCTGGAAGGCAGTGGGAGAGAGTGAGGGGGAGGAGGGTGGTGGTGGAGAGGAGGAGGCGAAGAGAAGCCCTGCAAAAGACACGCCGATTGTTCACGCCTCTGTCTGATTTGATTCGAGTCAGACCAAGAGAGAGTGAGTGGGGAGGAGGGTGGTGAGGTGATGAAGAGGAGGCGAAGAGAAGCCCTGCTAGGGACGAACCTACTGTTCACGCTTCGGTCTGATCTGATTGGATGATTCAATGTTGCCTGCCTTTGAGACGCCTCAAAGGTCGTCCTTTGTTCTGGGTCGCATCAGAAGCCCTGTTAGGGATACACCAGTTCCCCAATTGGTCTGATCTGATCCTATCATTCATTTACTGTATACGTGCTTTGGTATCCAATGCCGGTACACCAAATATAATACCGTACTACCATCTGCCTATTTACCAGCAAGGCTGTTGGGAACAGTTGGATGGGAAGGGATGAGCAGGTGAGGATGTTGAATGGGAAGGGTAGCACATGATGCAGCAGGATTGCAAGTAGAAAATGCAGTGAGCAATTATATGCTTGCTTATTGTCCACAAAAACTAGTTATTACAAATGAAGTACTATCAGCAAGCCCCTTGCCTAAGCTACAACAGCAGCACCCTCCCTAGCAACTATTCTCTTCCTACCTGCCATACTAACAACTCCTCTTGCACTTCCAGGGCAGCTAGCTTGCCCCTCTAGCATTCCTCTCCTTGCTTCTCTCCTAGTAGCTAACGTTTTCAATCCTGGCCTATAAAGTCCTATCGCCCTTAGCAGCAGGACCCACCTGAAGCCATGCCGCTCCTACAAGAACCTTCATTACAGTCACGTGTCCTGATCCCAAGACTGACGCCCTCCTAGAGAATCCCGTCCGCTACAGTCACAAGTGGTAGGGAGCAGTATGGAGCGGTTTCATGAGAGCACGAGCCAGGAGTTGACTTCGGCAAAGGCGTTGGCGGTGTACGAAGCGCCATTCGAGATGATCCCACCCAGTCCCAAGCGGTACAGTGCAATATGGAGCGGTATAATTCGGTTTCAGGAGAGCAGGAGCCACGAGTTGACTTCAGCGAAGGCGTTGGCAGTGTAGGAGGCGCCATTCGAGATAATCCCAGGGTCCACCCAGTCACAAGCGGTAGTGAGCGGTACTGAGCGGTTCCATGCGGTTTTAGGAGAGAACAAGCCAGGAGTTGACTTCGGCGAAAGCAGCGGCGGTGTACGAGGCGCCATTGGAGATAATCCCAGGGTTCACCCAGTCCCAAGCGGTACAGTGCAATATGGAGCGGTATAATTCGGTTTCAGGAGAGCAGGAGCCACGAGTTGACTTCAGCGAAGGCGTTGGCAGTGTAGGAGGCGCCATTCGAGATGATCCCAGGGTCCACCCAGTCGGCGCGCGACGCCTTGGCGCCCGGGCCCTTGCTGCCGGCCTCCGCCAGGAACATGCAGCTGCCCTCGTTCCACGACAGCCAGCCGTCCGGCTGGATGACGGCCGGCAGCACGACGTTAACGAAGACGGTAAACGCGCACTTCTTCCACGGCCGGCCCAGATACGACTTCGCCGCGCCATTGTCCGCGCTCACCACCGAGTCGCGAATCACGATTCCCGTCGGCGTGTCTTTCGCGCGGCCCGACGCGGTGAGGGTAATAAACGACTTGCTGGGATGCAGCTGGATTTTCGCGTTCTGAATGACGGCGGCCGCGTCGCCAAAGATAAAATCCTGCGTGCCTCCGATGTAGCAGTTGAGGTAGAACTGCCGGCCCGAGTCCACGTACAGAGTATCTTGCGCGCCTTCGAACGCGCAGTCGATCGCCGCCGACTGGTCGCCTGTAGCGCGGAACGCTACAGCCTGGTGGTTCTCCGGGCCGGCCGTGTTCACGAATTTGATCCCGAATGCGACAAAACGGTCGCTGTTCACGCCGACAGTCGCCGAGTCGAACGTGCTGGACCCGCTGCCGTAGCTTTCGTCGTATGTGATCACTGTAGCGCCGGCGCCGGCCCCGATAAGGATTATATCGGGGGTGTCTATAACGACCTGCTCGCGGTACGTGCCGGCGGGGATGTAGATCACGTACTGGCTGCCGCTGGGAGCGGCGTCAATCGCGGACTGGATCTTCCCTTTCACGACAGCGTTGGCCTTCAGTCCCTTGCTCGCGCGAATGGGACCTGAAGCGGGTTTCGCGCTGCTGCCCTTGCTCTTGCCCTTGCTCTTGTTTTTGTTCTTGTTCTTGCTGCTGCTGCTGCCGCTGCTGCCGCTGCTGCCCTTGTTCTTCTTGCTCTTCTTATCCTTCTTGTCGTCGTCGTCATCATCGTCGTCGTCGTCGTCGTCATGGTGGCGGTGTCGCAGCTCTCGCCGTGCGACGTAGTCGTGAACGCCGTCGCCCATCGCGTTGAGCTCCGCCTGAAGCTGTCGCAGCTGTGCGACAAAGTCGTCGTCCAGCCACTTGGCGCCTCGTGCGACATCAGCGGGCTCGGACGACGCGAGCTTGCGACCGAACTCGGGTGGGCCGGCCGCAGCCTTCTTGGCGATGGCGACAACAGCTTCCAGCGTGTCGCTAGCCTTGTTGGCGACGGTCTGCGACGGGATGAGGGACAACGGATGATATGCCTCAGTCACAATCTAACCGTGTTCAAGCGAAGCTGCGTTCGTTCTTATTTGGTTAAAGAACAAGTATTGAGGAGTCTTGATATATCCAAGCTCTCGGACGGACGAGAGAAGGGAAGGGGAAATGACATATTTCAGGACGGGAAGTGGCGGGGTGGGGCTGGGGAAGGAGGAGGCAGCCAGGCGGAAAAGGGGGGAAGAAACGAACCTCGAGATGCACAAACGCGGGCTGGAACGTGGCAGAGGGCGCAAGCGTCTTGAACCCGTCGACGCAATTTCCGACTTGCGTGCTGGCGGCGGACAGCCAAAACGCGCGATCGTGCCGCGCGCTGTCCGTTTCGATCGCGTCGAGCGTGCGGCCCAGGTAGCGCAGCGCGATGCCGCCCTGCGTGCTGCAGTCGTCCGCCACCACGTTGATGAAGTGGTTTCCGCGGATATTGGCGCGCTTGATCTCCGCGGCGGCATTGATGATCGCGGAGA
This sequence comes from Closterium sp. Yama58-4, assembly GCA_947470075.1. Taxonomy (NCBI): domain Eukaryota; kingdom Viridiplantae; phylum Streptophyta; class Zygnematophyceae; order Desmidiales; family Closteriaceae; genus Closterium; species Closterium sp. Yama58-4. The sequence goes on from CANIUD010000494.1 coordinate 119,451, forward strand.
CTTGCGCCGCCACGGCGGAGACCATGGCCGCCGTGACTTTGTCCGCGGCTTGCGGAAGGACGCTGAGTTGCCGGCGTGCGGCGCGGAATTCCTGGGAGCAGAGAGTCGCGTTGGACACGCCGGTGCAGAGGGTGGGATGGGAGATGACGAGATAATTATCGGCCATGTAGCAGCACGAGATAATGGCGAGAGCCACGCCCATGCCCGCAACGGCCAACGTAGCAGCGCTTCTAGCCCCCATGTTGACGTTGGAATGCCAAGCTAGCGATTTTGCAGACCAGGATAGCTGTCACTGGAAGGGCAGAAGGATACCAATTCGAATAGGAAGATTGCGTGGGACGAAATTTGTTGATGGAAAAATGAATGTCGAGGGCTAATTTTTATGCCTGGGCTGGGGCTGGATGGAGGGAGGTCGCATCGCATCGCGATTCGAATCGTCAAGAGGTGTGTATGGGCCAGGCATATCTGGGTAGGGGAGATCGCGATCGTGATTGGTCCATCTGGCTAAGAAAAGGGCTGGACCTGGGAAAATTGTGACTACAACAGAGGAGTACGAGTCGCAGATGGGCTTGGTGATGAATTCTGACTGGGTAAGCATTATTCCCCGCTTTCTCTCACTCGCTGGTTGATAAGGGCGGGGTGCATCATGCTATTTTGCAGGATCGCGATCCCAAGCGATCCTTGTTACAATGTTTTGTCTTTTAAGCACAGTAACTACTGTAGCGTTGCTTCATCGCGACCCTGGGGGCTCGCGAAAACTGCCACACAATCACCCTCGATCACGCGGGATCTGAGAGGCTATGACCCCACGCGATCAAGGGTTGGAGGTGGACCACGTGCACACCGATCCTTGTTCGCGAGAAAACATTGTCGCCTAACAACAAAACGAAACGAGAGCGAGGTGAGGACGACATGGTTACGGAACAAACGCTGAAACCAAAATGTACAGGCGACGCCTTGACCGCGTCTCATTGGTAGTTGGGGATCGGGACTGCAAAACTGCAGGTGGTGCATCATAGGGGGGTGCCATTGGGTCGCAGGGGGCCCCGAGCAGGCCCAACCCAACCGGATACCACAGGGTTGCGGTTCTAGCATCGCGATCAAGCATTTTCATGCAATTTCAGCATGATGCACCCCGCCCTAACATTACTTCGAAGCGGCGTGAAACTGGCCCCGAACATTGTCGCCGTCCTTCGCTAATGAGCAGTCGTTCGCGTCGTATTCAAAGTTGGACCCAGTCGCCCGGTCGCATTCAGTTTTGTGGCGCAGAAAGGAACTATACAAACGAGAGGAGGTAGCACCTGCAGTCCTTGTACGATAGTTGCGATACATTTACGGTATACAGTGACATGTGCTTTTATCAAATAATATTTCAAATGCTTTCAACTTGGCCTTGGTAATACAAGCAATACAATCTACTTTGTTTATCCTGTGCTTTGGGTCGATTACCCACATTCCCCCTTCTCTCCGCTCCCGACAGGACAGTTCATAGCTCCACAAGAAGAAATGTCTGTCGAAGAGCGACTTGTCGTCCGTGATGAAACTGTGATACAGCCTCTTCACCTTCTTCCAAATGTCCCGTGGCGGGGCGTAGATCTGCGCCTGGAAAAGCAGTATCGGCACCGCGTAGCAGTTGATGATGGTGACGCGTGCCGAGGTCTTCAGGTGTTTTGACGCCCAACAGCTCAGCACCGCACTCACGCGCTCAAACGCCTTGTCCCGCGCCGGTTCTGGTGAGCCGCCCGATGTTATCCACACCCCGGGCTGCCGTTCAGCTACTCCCTTTGCTGCCCAGCTGGAAGGTGAGTCATCTGGCTGCATTCGTCTGCGGTTCTTCCCAAGCGGCATCAGAGTCGTTTTCTCCTGATTGACCTTCAAGCCCGAGATCGATGCGAAGTCGTCGAGTAGGGACTTCGCCTGTATCACTTGATCTTTTCCTTTTAGCACCAGCGTAGTGTCGTCGGCATAACCCACGTATGCCATTGACCCGATTCCCCTCTTCTTTATCCCCAAACCTCTCCTTTCCACCTCCTGGCAGAGTGGCTCGACCGCGCACAGAAACAGATAGGGGGCGAGCGGACAGCCTTGCCGCACGCCTTTCTGCATCTCCACCCGCTCCCCCAGCCAACCGTTGAGCAGGAGCTTTGTGGCCGCGCCGTCATGTAACCCTTTCACCCATGCCGTAAACTCAGTCGGGAAGCTCATGTCCCCCAGTGTCCTGAACAGGTATTCGCGGGACACTTAGTCGTAGGCTTTCTGGAAATCCACGAGCAGCAGCAGCCAATCCTCATCCTCTTCCGCCGCCGCATCGATTACGTCTGCAACCAGCGAGACAACGTCCTTCAGGCTTCTGCCAGGGAGGAAACCGAACTGGTACAGCTGTCGAGAGAATCAGGCAAGGTGGTGTGTACTATCGAGAGTTTTGGTACAAATTACACAACCCTAAAGAGTTATCCCCTATAACATCTACCCCACTACAGCCTACCAATATATATCACACATATATATAATTTGACACACCCCCATAGGCAAAGTGGGGGAGAGCAACGGGTCACAAGACCAGTCAAGAGAAACAAAACAAGCTCAGGGTGGATCACAACGTCACCACACATTCTGAGCACAAGCAAATGGCCACAAGGCCAGTTCACATGCAGAGATATATATGCAGCAATGACAGTACAGTGTCGAGCTACCTAGCAAGAGCCAGCATGCAGGTATATATGTATATAGATCACAGTACAAGCAAAGACTACAGCAAGTGTGGAAGCGTAGGCACAAGGCCTAACAGAGTACAAAAGCGCTGATGATCACCAGACGGAAGTGCCTTGGTGAATATATCAGCAGTGTTGGCCCGAGTGGCCACGTAACGAAGACAAAGCTGGCCTCGCTGCTGCAACTCTCGAGCCAGGAAGTAACGCAGAGCAATGTGCTTCGTTCTGTGCTCCAGTCTGTGCTCCTCACACAAGGCAATGGCGGCCTTGTTGTCAACGTACAGCACTGGAGGAGAACGAGGCTGCTCTCCCAAGTCAGTCAGCAGGTAGGTGAGCCAGCGTAACTCCTGTGCAGCCATGGCGGTGGCGTAGATCTCAGCCTCACAACTGGAGCCGAGAACTGAAGACGAGCGTGTAGAACGCCACGAAACTGAACCAGAGCCAAGGCTGAAGGTGTAACCCTGTGACGACCGCTGAGTAGCCAGGTCGTCAACCCAAGAAGCGTCTGAGTGCCCAGTGAGGACAACTGGGCTCGTCCCTCCAAGCACTAGCCCCATGCCTGATGTGCTGCACAAGTAGCGCAGTACCCTCTTAGCAGCAGCCATGTGCTCAGGTCGGTGTCGACCAGGAGCCACGTAGCGAGCGAGGAGACCAAGAGGGTACGCGAGGTCAGGTCGAGTGCAAGTCATCAGGTACATGAGGCAGCCGACTAGCTCTGGGTAAGGACCACTCGGCTCTACGGACTCGTCCGAAGGTGGAGCTGAGAGCGTGTGACCTGTAGCCAGAGGAGTGGCCTGTGCTGAAGACCAGGTGAAGCCGAAGCGCTGAAGGACCTGCTGCACCATGTGTGACTGAGTCAAGGTGATGGTGCGGCGTGCTCTGTCCCGGGTGATCTGCAAGCCAAGGTAGCTGCGCAGCTCACCCAAGTCAGTGCACGTGTGTCTCTTCTGTAGCTCCGACTTCACGTGGGCGAGAGCCTCAGTGTCAGCAGTGGCAAAAACCAAGTCGTCGACGTACACGAGGATGTAGAACGGCGGCAGTGAAGTGTCTGTGCGCAGAAACAGCGACGGGTCAGCAGTAGAAGGCGCAAACCCAAGAGCCGCAAGTGTCGTCCTCAGTGTGTCGTGCCACTCACGTGGCGCCTGGCGGAGACCGTAGACCGGCCGTCGGAGGCTCCACTGGGTGCCAGGAGGGAACGACCCAGTGAAGCCCGGGGGGCGGCGCAGCCAGATCTCCTCGTGCAGGCTGCCCTGTAAGAAAGCAGTGCTGAAGTCAAGAGAGTGAAGCTCGTAGTCACGGTGAGCAGCAACGTGCAGCAGCACCTGAAGAGTGGTCATCTTCGGGGTGGGGGAGAAGGTCTGGAAGAAGTCAACTCCCTCTCGCTGACTGAAGCCTCGAGCCACGTAACGCGCCTTGAAGACAGGCGGAGAACCCGGCGGCCGCTTCACCCTGAAAATCCACATGCCACTGACGATGTTCGCCCCAGGAGGGGGAACCTCGTCGACGTAAGTGCCAGTGGACTTCCAGGATGCCATCTCTGCGTCCATGGCTGTCTGCCACTGAAAGGAGTACTCACCCGCGATCGCCTCAGCGTAAGAGCGCGGGGTCGGGATGTCTGGTGCATCCGGGTCTCCCTCAGGGGCAAGCAGCATGGCAACGAGATGAGGCGCAGCGGCTGCAAGACACTCAAGGTCCTCGTGCCTGTCCTCAAGGACGTCCGTGCTAAGAGCACACTCACCCCCGACGGACGGAGGACAGACAGACTCAGACTCAGCAACAAGACTGGCAGCGAAGTCTAGACGACAGGCAGCAGCAAAGTCAACAAGCTCAGCGACAAGAGCAGACGCAGCAGTAGACTCAAACGACGGGTCAGTGACAACAGTGGCTAGTAGACGCGTGACAGTAGGGTGCTCAGCACGAAACGTCAGGCAAAGAGGACGCAGGGGCCGGAACGTCAGGCAAAGAGGACGCAGGAGGAGATGGCAGAGGAACAGGCTGCGGAGCAGAGGAAGGACGACGGACTACGAGGTGTGTGCTGGGGAACACGACGACCGGAACGAGGAACACGACGACCGGAACGACCAGGACGAACAGGCGAAACAGGACGCGACGCAGGCTCACGACGCTCAGCAGGACTACCAGTCTGCTCAGTGTAAGGAGAAGGAGCAGGCAGCGGTGAGCCAGGCTGTAACGGAAGACCAGTAGACGACGGGAGAGTAAGAACCTGACGAAGAACAGAGTCAGACGGCGGCAGAGACGACGGAGACGGCGGAGCGAAGAACAGGCGTGTCGGCGCAGCTGCACCAGTACCGGCAGCTCCAGTGCCTCCAGCAGCTCCAGTACCTCCAGCAGCTCCAGTACCTCCAGCAGCTCCAGAAGCTCCAGTCCCAGAGCCGACACCTCCAGTCCCAGGGTCTCCAACCTCTGTGTCTCCAGCAGCAGCACCCCCAGAACCAGCACCTCCAGTCCCAGGGTCTCCAGCCTCAGTGTCTCCAGCAGCAGCACCCCCAAAACCAGCACCTCCAGTCCCAGGGTCTCCAGCCTCAGTGTCTCCAGTACGAGCACCTCCAGAACCAGCGACTCCAGCACCTCCAGTAGACAAAGGCACGAGCACCCCAGACCCGGAAACGCGACGCATCGCCAACCTTCCCCGTCCACAGCAGTGTGGGCGAGGTCTCCGGCAAGGAGACACGGGGCCAGAGGTTGAGCTGATGCGCGGCGTACCGGACCGCAAACGGCCACAGGAAATGGGGGGCAGCCGCATGGATCATGGAGGTACGAGCGACCTCCATGACTAAGCCAATGCGGCGCTCAGCAACCCCATTCTGCTGTGGAGAGGCCGGAAGCGTGAACGACCGGGTGATGCCGTGCTCCGCACAGTAGGCTGCCAAGAGGTCAGAGGAGAACTCACCACCTCTGTCAGAGTGCAGACGCAGGACAGGAAAGTCCAGCCGGAACCGCTCGCGGAGCTGGAGACGAACAGCGCGGATCCAAGGGATCAAAACATCAGGGACGTCCCCCTTGCTCTGCAAGGGGAAGACCGTGGTGTAACGCGTGTAGTCATCGACGACCAGCAGGAAGTACCGCTCGCGGCCCTGTCCCTGGACGCGGGCTGGGCCCCACACGTCCAGGTGGAGCGTCTGCAGTGGAGCCTCTGTGGGAGGAAACGAGGAGGAGTGAGGAGCGGCGCGCTGCCGCCCCTCGACGCAAGGAATGCAGGGCGGCGCAGGCGAGGGAGGGAGGGCAGGCAGAGACCTGGGAAGACCAGAGACCAGGGAGCGAGAGTGCATGCTACGCAGGCGAGGCAAGGAGGGGTGACCAAGGCGGTGGTGCCACAGGAGAGTGTCGTGCGACAAAGCGCGACACTCGCAGGGGGCCGCCAGCTGACCAGACGTAGACGCAGACGCAGCTACCTGAGGGGACTCAGTGGTCAGTGTGTACAGACTCGAGCCAGGTGCACGGGTGAACGTGGCCAAGTGCCGGCCCGTCCTAGCACACGTACAGTGAGTCACTCGCTGACTCGCAGGAGTGAACTGGTCAACCCCCCGATCCTGAAGGTCAGCTCCACTCACCAAGTTCGTAGAGGCCGGAAGCGTGAACGACTGGGTGATGCCGTGCTCCGCACAGTAGGCTGCCAAGAGGTCAGAGGAGAACTCACCACCTCTGTAAGAGTGCAGACGCAGGACAGGAAAGTCCCGCCGGAACCGCTCGCGGAGCTAGAGACGAACAGCGCGGATCCAAGGGATCAAAACATCAGGGACGTCCCCCTTGCTCTGCAAGGGGAAGACCGTGGTGTAACGCGTGTAGTCGTCGACGACCAGCAGGAAGTACCGCTCGCGGCCCTGTCCCTGGACGCGGGCTGGGCCCCACACATCCAGGTGGAGCGTCTGCAGTGGAGCCTCTGTGGGAGGAAACGAGGAGGAGTGAGGAGCGGCGCGCTGCCGCCCCTCGATGCAAGGAATGCAGGGCGGCGCAGGCGAGGGAGGGAGGGCAGGCAGAGACCTGGGAAGACCAGAGACCAGGGAGCGAGAGTGCATGCTACGCAGGCGAGGCAAGGAGGGGTGACCAAGGCGGTGGTGCCACAGGAGAGTGTCGTGCGACAAAGCGCGACACTCGCAGGGGGCCGCCAGCTGACCAGACGTAGACGCAGACGCAGCTACCTGAGGGGACTCAGTGGTCAGTGTGTACAGACTCGAGCCAGGTGCACGGGTCAGTGTAAGGAGAAGGAGCAGGCAGCGGTGAGCCAGGCTGTAACGGAAGACCAGTAGACGACGGGAGAGTAAGAACCTGACGAAGAACAGAGTCAGACGGCGGCAGAGACGACGGAGATGGCGGAGCGAAGAACAGGCGTGTCGGCGCAGCTGCACCAGTACCGGCAGCTCCAGCAGCTCCAGTGCCTCCAGCAGCTCCAGTACCTCCAGCAGCTCCAGTACCTCCAGCAGCTCCAGAAGCTCCAGTCCCAGAGCCGACACCTCCAGTCCCAGGGTCTCCAACCTCTGTGTCTCCAGCAGCAGCACCCCCAGAACCAGCACCTCCAGTCCCAGGGTCTCCAGCCTCAGTGTCTCCAGCAGCAGCACCCCCAGAACCAGCACCTCCAGTCCCAGGGTCTCCAGCCTCAGTGTCTCCAGTACGAGCACCTCCAGAACCAGCGACTCCAGCACCTCCAGTAGACAAAGGACCAGCACCACTCCTAGCTCCAGCAGCGCGACGCTGACGGCGACCGTACCAGTCCTGCAGCTGCTGTGGGGTGAGAGGCACACGTGGACGAAGGCGGCTACTCCAAGGAGACCGCGCAACAGCAGACTCAGAACCCTCAGCGCCCGCACCCCCAACGGCTCCAGAACCTCCGGTGTCAGTACCCTCAGCACCAGTACCTCCAGCGGCTCCAGAACCTCCAGCGCGAGCACCCTCAGCAGCTCCAGAACCTCCAGCTCCAGCGCCACCAGTACTAGGCCCTCCAGCAGCTCCCGAACCTCCAGCGCCAGCACCCTCAGTAGCTCCAGAACCTCCAGCGTCAGTACCACCAAGATCAGCACCCCCAGACCCCTCACACTCAGGCTCAGCACCACCAGGCTCCACACCCTCAAGCTCCGCACCCTCAGGCTCAGTACCCCCAGGCTCAGCACCCCCAGGCTCCGCACCCCCAGGCTCAGCACCCCCAGAAGTAGCACCCCGAGCAGGACCACCCTCAGTAGGACCTGAGTCACCAGTGACCTCAACCGGCGCAGTCAAGGGAGGAGGGTCTACCTGAGAAACACCTGAAGGAGCAGGACCGGGAGCGGGGAGGGGGTCTACCTGGGGAGCACCTGGAGCGAGGAAGAGCGGCGGGGGGGGGGAGCGGGGCAGTGCGGTAGGGGAAGAGACGGTAAAAGGGAACCGACTCGTCGAACGTGACGTCCTGAGACGCAAAGACACGGCGCGAGGTGGGGTGGTAAAACTGCCAACCAGGCGCGTCAGGGACAAAGCCAAGGAAGACACAGGGAACAGCGCGGGCGGAGAGCTTGTCCGCGGTGGTATCGCGGACAAAGGCACGAGCACCCCAGACCCGGAAACGCGACGCATCGCCAACCTTCCCCGTCCACAGCAGTGTGGGCGAGGTCTCCGGCAAGGAGACACGGGGCCAGAGGTTGAGCTGATGCGCGGCGTACCGGACCGCAAACGGCCACAGGAAATGGGGGGCAGCCGCATGGATCATGGAGGTACGAGCGACCTCCATGACTAAGCCAATGCGGCGCTCAGCGACCCCATTCTGCTGTGGAGAGGCCGGAAGCGTGAACGACTGGGTGATGTCGTGCTCCGCACAGTAGGCTACCAAGAGGTCAGAGGATAACTCACCACCTCTGTCAGAGTGCAGACGCAGGACAGGAAAGTCCCGCCGGAACCGCTCGCGGAGCTGGAGACGAACAGCGTGGATCCAAGGGATCAAAACATCAGGGACGTCCCCCTTGCTCTGCAAGGGGAAGACCGTGGTGTAACGCGTGTAGTCGTCGACGACCAGCAGGAAGTACCGCTCGCGGCCCTGTCCCTGGACGCGGGCTGGGCCCCACACGTCCAGGTGGAGCGTCTGCAGTGGAGCCTCTGTGGGAGGAAACGAGGAGGAGTGAGGAGCGGCGCGCTGCCGCCCCTCGACGCAAGGAATGCAGGGCGGCGCAGGCGAGGGAGGGAGGGCAGGCAGAGACCTGGGAAGACCAGAGACCAGGGAGCGAGAGTGCATGCTACGCAGGCGAGGCAAGGAGGGGTGACCAAGGCGGTGGTGCCACAGGAGAGTGTCGTGCGACAAAGCGCGACACTCGCAGGGGGCCGCCAGCTGACCAGACGTAGACGCAGACGCAGCTACCTGAGGGGACTCAGTGGTCAGTGTGTACAGACTCGAGCCAGGTGCACGGGTGAACGTGGCCAAGTGCCGGCCCGTCCTAGCACACGTACAGTGAGTCACTCGCTGACTCGCAGGAGTGAACTGGTCAACCCCCCGATCCTGAAGGTCAGCTCCACTCACCAAGTTCGTAGAGAACGAGGGGAAGTAAAGACCTGACAGCGAGCCGGACGTGGAGCAGTGGGCAAGGACTGGACCCCCAGAGGGGTCCGCCAGGGAGACTGGAACTGGCCGACTAAGCGGCGTGAGTGTGGTGCAGTCGCGAAAGAAGGAGCGGGAAGCTCCTGAGTCAAGGGTGAAGGTGTGCGAGACCGCAGTGGGCGCAGTACCAGAGAGAGCAGACACAGCAGCTCCAGGGCGACAGCTACGACGGCTACTGCGACAACCCCAGCTAGTATACCACTCACTAAGCTGCTGGGGCGTGAGAGGCTCGCGTGAACGTCGCTGGAGCTGCATCTGGCCACCTGCCAGTAGCAGTAGCAGCAGCAGTAGCGCGGGCAGGGCAGGCGCGGCAGGCAGGCAGGCAAGCAGGCAGGCAGGCAGGCCGGCAGGCAGGCAGGCAGCCAGGCAGGCAGGCAGGCAGGCAGGCAGGCAGGCAGGCAGACAGGCAGGCAGGCAGGCAGGCAGGCAGACAGACAGGCAGGCCGGCAGGCAGGCAGGCAGGCCGGCAGGCAGGCAGGCAGGTGCGCAGGCAGGCAGGCAGGCAGGCCGGCAGGCAGGCAGGCAGGCAGGCAGGCAGGCAGGTAGGCAGGCAGGCGCTCACCAAAGGCTGGGAGAGCAGGCGCTCACCGGGCGAGCAGGGCCGGCGCTCAACGGGCGGCGGCCGAGTAGGCGCACGACAGCGGCGGCGTCGGGGCCGCAACACCGGCTGCAGAGCAGGGCCTGACGGGCTTGTAGGGGCGGCGCGCGGGCCTGACGGGCCTCTAGGGGCGGCGCGCGGGCCTTACGGGCCTCTAGGGGCGGCGCGTGGGCCTTACGGGCCTCTAGGGGCAGCGCGCTGGCCTAGGGCAGCAGGAGGCAGCGCTAGGGCTGCTGGACGGCGCGCATAGTGCAGCACGTCACAAGGCAAGGCAAGGCAGGCAGGTACGTGGGGTAGCGCGGTAACCGCAGCGGTAGGTGGGCCCGAAAAAAAAAACGGTCCTACGGACCTTAGTGCTCTGAAACCATGTCAGAATCTAGCAGCAGGAATGGATGAACTAACAGGATGCAGGAGTACAAGTAGTAAACCCTAATTGGGTTGTACCCCATATGGGCTACCCCACTACAGCCTATACAATATGCAGCACATATAGTTTGACAGAGGGGGGTGGGGTTACTTCTCTAGTAGCTTTCTCGACACCCTCCTAGCTCCAGTTACGACTGAGGATGTATGTATGCGTGTAGTGTACTTATATCAAAAAAAAAATCTACTTTGTCGTCGCTTTATTTTCTAAAAATCATTTTGTACGCCTTGAGCTTTGTTGGACCCTTTTTTCTCATACAATACGGTCTAACAATGGTTAACAGTGACATAATATTGGAACTGAACCACAATTGATAGTACCCCCCAATGGGATGCATCTTTGCAGTCATTAATCGCTATTACCCTTTTAGGTTCCGTTGTATCTATTCCTACGCAACTGTACCGTATTATTACAAATTATTTGATTAACAATTAAGAGCAGTTGTTGCAACGATATCACAACTTTTCATGTGCGGGCGCTTCTTCTTGATCTTAACATTCATGGATCTGATGTCATTCACCTTGCATAGATGCTCGCCAGAGCTTCAACCATAATGCAACCATCATTCCAAACCCATATTGGACAACTGAACCTTGGGGTGTACGCAACACTCAAACACACTACTCGATATACTCATGGCCCTAATGGCCGTGATACTTACTCAGCAAAAGGCTATCCAAGGAACCTCCACACAAGATTTCAGTGTTTTCTAGTAACTTCTTCAATGAGGGGTGGTAAGAAAGAGAAGAAAATTAGGGAGGGTGACAAGGGAAAGAGGAAGGTGATACGAGGAGGAGGGAAGAGACTGACAGACGAATGCACTTAAGGGAAGAACCAAACACAAGGGCAGCCCGGGTAACGAGGCGAGAACGCCGTTTCAAGCAGTGCTTGTAACTGCCTACATATGCTGGATTTTGACAATATGTGCCGTACATACCGTATACTGCATAGTGATGACGCCCTTAAAATAGCCTATAACGTGATGCCAGCCGGTTACCCTGCCATCCAAATGGTGGTACAAGTGCGGGCATCCACCCGTCATTGAATCCTCCCAACCGCCGCACTCCATGCTGTATGATATTCGGAGCATAGGCGCATTGGAGTGCCACTGAGAGACGGGTACCAAGACCCATCTTGAATATCCGTGCCGATCCGTCCCGTCCCCCCCACCCCTCCTTCCCCCCCTCCCCACCCCCCCCTTCCCGCGCAAAAAACCCTCTGCCACTATGCTATCCGTCGTGCACAAAGCCCCAGAATCTCCCGCATTGGTTAGCTGAGTAGCCCAAAACCCGTCATACACGCATAGAAATGTGAGGGCCCCTCTAGGCATGGTCCCCGTCGTTCCCCTCTCGACGTGGATTCGCGATGGAGAGGTCCACCAAAGCCATGAGACTTTGCTCTGCATTACGGCAAGTTAGGTCTGAAATGAGGGCGGATATATATGTCGAGCCTGTGTTTTCGACCAGCCTCTTCTGCTGTACTGCCTGTTGCTGTACCTGATCCCTCTGTGCTTCCTCCCTCGTTGCCTCTGCCCTTCTATCCTCTCCCCCACCCACCAGTCTACCTCCCTTTCCTCCCTTTCCTCACTTAAACACACCCCCCCCTAACCCTATTCCCCACTACCTCCCTCACCTCCGAACCCTCCCCTCCTAGCCCCTCTGCTCCTCACGCAGACGCGTCTCCTGTCAACTCCGCTTGCAGGTCTCCCTCATCACCTCCTCCAACCCTTCCCCATAACCAAGCCCAAACTCGAAGGCGGTGCCCCCTCCGCCTGAAACCCCATCCTGGCCCTTCTGGCGCTCTCCTGCTGGCGAACCTGTTGCTGCCCCTGCTGTCCCCTCTCCTCTCCCCTACTGGCCTGCTCCTCCTGCCGTCCCTAGTGCCCGCTCGTCCCCCGCCCAGCCCAACCCTGCTGCTGCTGCTGTCCCTGCAGCACCCCTCCACCGGGCATGAGGGCAGCCCTCTGGCCCTGGAAGCCCCCAGCCTATGTCTCTCCCCGCACCTCCGGGACCGGGAGTTAGTTAACCACAAGCTTGGGTTAGTTAACCAAATCAATCGTATAACGTCATTAATAGATTTGCCAAACGCTAGGCTGACCTCAGCTACGGTCAAAAGAATCAAGAACTGCACTTGTGAATCATGATTGCTTGACACATACAATAGAAAAAACAATGGCTCACAACACATGGGCTGTTTGATACGGGCTTGAAAGAAAAGCTATTTCTAGTGATATCAACATGGGCACGGGTTTAAACTGCACTTGCAAAAGTTATTCCAAAGTCAAGTATTTCGCCATAGCTTGCATACCTACACTACAAGTAAAACACCCAAACTGAACTAAGCTTAACCGCTGTCTCCTTAGTGGAGTATCAAAGCTGTTACTCCTTAGAGTTGCTGCTCCTTGGGATGATTGCTGCTCCCTTGGAGGACTGCTGAAGCTTATGCATGGTCTTTCCTGCTTCTGCTTTTGCTTCCCCTCCTCTGCTGCTGGTGCTGCTGCTAAGCCCTTTCTTTGCAGCTGCTGCTCCCCCTGCTGTTGCAGCAGCTTCTACTCCCCCTGCTCCGCTGTTGCTGCTGTTCCTGCTGACCCCCGCTTCCCTTGTCTGATTCTGCCGCTATTTTGACTGAAACAGCTACCTTGACCACAGCTGAGCAAGCTATTCACTTCCACGAAGCTTTTCTTGCGGCACCTCAAAACTCCCCCTGCTCTGCTCCTGCTGCTCTCCCTCCCCCCCCCCCCCCCCCCCCTGCTCTGTTGCCCCCTCTCTGCACAGAAACAGCTACCCTGACCAGCTAAGCCAGCTATTCTCCTCCTTCCCCCCCGCCCACTACCCCCCCACATCTCCCGCTCTCCTGCAGCAGCTCCTCCCCCTCACAACTAACTACCCCCCCAGCTGAGCCAGCTATTCACCTCAGTGAAGGTATACGCGTCGTACAAGCTCACGTCAGCGATTATCCTTGGGTGCATGGACTGTTCCTCCTGCACCCTGCTGCTGCCCTCCCTGCCCTGCTGCTGCCGTCTATTATCCTCCCCGCCCACCACCCTCCCTCCCCTTTCACCCCGCCCAGCTAAGCCAGCTGTTGACTTCAGTGAAGCTGTTCGCGTCATACCCGCTGACGTCAGTGATTATCCCCGGCTCCACCCAGTCCGCGCGGGGGGAGGCCGCGCCTGGGCCCTTGCTGCCCCCCCTGCTCTTGTGCTGCTGGTGCTCCTGTTCCCTCCCCCCACCCCCCTACCCCCCCCGCCCACCCTCCTCTCCCCCGCCACATCTCCAGAAGCACAAGCAGCTACCCCGCCCAGCTAAGCCAGCTGTTCACCTCAGTGAAGGTATTCGCGTCATACCCGCTGACGTCAGTGATAATCCCCGGCTCCACCCAGTCCGCGCGGGGGGAGGCCGCCCCCGGGCCTGTGCTGCCCGCCTCTGCGAGGAACATGCAGCTGCCCTCGTTCCACGCCAGCCAGCCATCTTTTTCAATCACCTGCGGAGGGATGGGGAAAAGGGATGGGGGTGGGAGAGGAGGGACGGGAAGGAGGTGAGCGAGCATGCAGCCCGGGCCCGTGCTGCCAGCCCCCGCGAGGAACATGCAGCTACCCTCGTTCCACGCCAGCCAGCCGTCCTTCTCGATTACCTGCGGAGGGATGGATGGGGGTGAAGGATTTGGGTGAGGGGATGGAAGGAGGTGAGAAAAATGCGCCCGGGCCCGTGCTGCCGGCCTCCGCCAGAAACATGCAGCTGCCCTCGTTCCACGACAGCCAGCCGTCTTTTTCAATCACCTGCGGGGTGATGGGGGTGGGGAGGAGGCGGGGGGCAGGTGAGGAAACGTTCAGCCCGGGCCTTTGCTGCCCGCCTCCGCGAGGAACATGCAGCTGCCCTCGTTCCACGACAGCCAGCCGTCTTTTTCAATCACCTGCGGGGTGATGGGGGTGGGGAGGAGGCGGGGGGCAGGTGAGGAAACATGCAGCCCGGGCCTTTGCTGCCCGCCTCCGCGAGGAACATGCAGCTGCCCTCGTTCCACGACAGCCAGCCGTCTTTTTCAATCACCTGCGGGGTGATGGGGGTGGGGAGGAGGCGGGGGGCAGGTGAGGAAACATGCAGCCCGGGCCTTTGCTGCCCGCCTCCGCGAGGAACATGCAGCTGCCCTCGTTCCACGACAGCCAGCCGTCCTTCTCGATCACCTGCGCGGAAAACAAAGTGGAAACGGAGGGGAAATGGAGGGGGAACGGAGGGAGGGAAGGATGAGAAGGCAGGGAAGAAGTGAGGCAGCGTGCAGCTGCCCTCGTTCCACAACAGCCACCCGTCCTTTTCAATCACCTGTGTGGAAACGGAGGGTTGGAATGATGAGAAGGTTGGCAAGAGGTGGAAATATGCAACAAGTGGATACATGTTGTGGGTGTGAAGGGGTGCGTAGGGTGCATATGGGTGTACAGGGGTACATAGGGTTTATGGTGTGTATTGGGCTGATATCAACGTGAATCTCACCGCGGGGAGGTTGGCGTTGATGAAAACGGTGAAGGCGCATTTCTTCCACGGACGGCCCAGGTACACCTCGGTAGTACCGCTGTCCGCGGTGATTTCCGCGTCGCGAATCACGATCCCGGTTGGGGTTTCCGATTTGCGGCCCGACGCCGTTATAGTCACAAACGACGGGCTCGGGTGTAGCTGGATTTTCGGCGCGTCAATTACAACCGCCGCGTCGCCGAAAATGAAATCCATCGAGCCGCCAATCCAGCAATTCTTGTAGTACTGCCGCCCCGCGTCCACATACAGTGTATCTTGCGCGCCGTCGAACGCGCAATCGAAAAGAGCCGTTTGGTCGCCCGTGGCACGGAACGCGACGGCTTGGTGGTTCTCGGGACCTGCCGTGTTGACGAACTTGATTCCGAACGCGACGAACCTGTTGAGTGGTAACCAGATGGGTGGTTACGGGAAAATTAGGCATGAGGAGAGAGAGAAGAAAACAAGGGAAACAAGAGCGCAAGCAATCAAGAATGGGAAACCAGGGCAGGAAAGAACGGGCGGCATTACCTGTCGCTATCAACACCAACAGTAGCCGACTCGAACGTTCCGGACCCGCTGCCATAGCTCTCGTCTCCCGTAATAATCGTCTTATCCGCGCCGGCACCAATAAGTACAATATCCGTCGTCTCGATAAGCACCTGCTCGTTATACGTCCCTGCGGGAATGTAAATCACGAACCGCGTGCCGCCGGGAGCGGCGTCAATCGCGGCCTGGATCGTCGAGTACCCAGATCCGACGGTCGCGTCGGCAGTAAGAGACGGGCTAACGACCATCGGGCCGGCCGTGGGAGACGCTTTCTTGCTGCTCTTCTTGCTGCTGCTCTTCTTATCGCCGTTACCGCTACCGCTGTCGCTATCGCTGCTATTATTGTCCTTCTTATCCTCGTCGTCGTCATCATCATCATCGTCATTATCCTCGTCATCATCCAATTGCCTTCTCGCCAAGGAGGCGCCTTCCGAATCCTCCCCGCCAACACCGGCGGCGAATTCGGCGTTCAGCCTCGTTTGAAGCTCCTGCAGTTGCGCGTACAAGCTCGGTTCGAGCCAGTCCATCGCGCCGCTCCCCGCAGATCCCGCGCCGCCGCTGGATCGGACGGCCATGCGGCGTCCGCGCACCGGCGCCACGTCCTCCTCCGTCGAAGGGACGCCGTTAGCGGCGGCCACGGCGGCTTTCGCGGCGGCGTTGGTGATAGAGACGAGCGCGTCGAGCGTGCTACCCGCCTTCTTAGCCGTGTACTGCGGAAAGAGAAATGAAGGGAGTGGGTAGAGCGCCGTTTTTAGCCACGATCGATTTTTCTACGAAAAACTGCGTTTCATCAAGCAGCAGTCGAAGGGCAAGGGAGGAGCGATACAAGGGGCAGCATTAATAACCAAAGAGAAGAAAGGGAACGCATAAGAATTTCATATTCGATCGAACTTATTACTAACCTCGAGATGGATGTAAGCGGGGAGGCCCTCCGTCGACGGCGAGAAGGTCTGAAATCCGTCGACGCAGTTATCGACCTGCGTGTCGGCGGCGGCCAGCCAATACGGCACGTCGCGCTGATTCATGCCAGCTTCGATCGCGTCTCCCGCCTGCCCCAAGTATCGCAGCGCGATGTTCGCCTGCCGCGCGCAGGCGCGAGCCATGGCGTTCGTGAAGTGATCGTTCTGCACGTTGCTGGATTTGATCTCGTCCGCCGCCGCGATGATCGCCGCGACTTGCGCTTGCACCCCCGCGACCATGGCAACCGTTACTTGCTCCTGCGACTGCGGCACCACGCCTAGGGATCGCCGCGCCACGCGGAACTCCGCCACGCAGTGAGTGCGGTTGGACGACGCGACGCACGCGCTCGGGTGGGAGAATACGAGGTAATTGTCCGCCATCTCGCAGCAGGAGATGACGGCGAGTGCGAGGCCTAGGCCTGCGAATGTCCAGACCACCGCGCGTTTCAGCCAAGCTGTTTCCATTGTTGTTATGAAAAAAAAATCACAACTGAAAAGTTCCTCTTCGGCCCTACACGAATGCTCGTAGAGCAAGAGGCAGTCCTGCTGGGGTAGGCCTTACTCCACGGAAACGAAGCGACAGGAATGCTGTTATGGGTGAGCGAAGGCAGAACTACACTTGTGAGGGAGGATGAAGACTGTAGAGTGCAGATTTATGTTCCGAGGTGGGGGCTATTTGGTAGGTATTTTGTGGAGGGAGGGGCAGCTAGCTTAGCGCGGTTCGATTTGATTGCTCGAGAAATCGAGGCGCGAGGCGCTGCACCCTCCATCTATTGGCTCATACGGAGCGCAGGGGGCTGATGAGCTGGACCGATCAGAGTCAGGTGGGCATAACCGAGAATTCGGATTGTACCTGTTTCCAATCCCCATTCACACGTTTGGACCCACTAATGGCAACAGAATAAAGCGCCCCCACGACAAGGAACGAGTGTTTCGGTGTCACGGCTATTGCACCAGAACTGTAATTCGTTCACCCAGATCATGTCCTGAAGGTTTCTAGTTCTGGACGGCTCACCCGATGCCGTCCACCTTTCACCCTCCCCCAAAATCCGCCCAACGATGTGGTGAAGGGTGTCACGACACCTCGGACGTGTAGCGACGCGCGATCCCCGATAGTGACTGTAACGGTTCTGGTTTCCTACAGAAACTTTTGCGCTTCGGGCAGACTCGTTAGAGTGGCAGCTCTCGCCATAAGAATCAAGACCAAGCCCCCAGCCGTCGTCTGCTGGTCTGATTCGGGCCTTGTTTGCTTGCAGGGTTGCTGCACCACACTGTGCGAGCTCTGCGAAAGTAGGAGCTCTGTCGCAAGGAGAATGCTGAAATTACGACAATTGCCCGCAAGGGAAAACCTGGAAGGTTGGCCCACACTTGATAACGCTAGGTAGAAGAAAAGTTCGTTACTGTACTAATTAGCAGCTGAATACATTATACCATAAGTCCAGGAAAATTTGCAACCAGCTGAAGTACTTAGTATAGTAGAGTTTCTGATTGTACTGCCTATTACAAGCGATTGATATCAACAATGTCACCCGCCCATGCTTGCTTTCCACCTGGCCTACTTAGTACCACCAACAGTTATTGTTATGCCAGTGATATGCCAGTGTTATGCCACCTACAAATGGACCCATCCCTGCTTCACCCACTTCAGGGTACTAAACCAGCAGTTGCAATTATTGCGAGTGATTGTTTGGTTACCCGGTTCCAAGCGTATTACCTTTGGTTGGAAACAAGAAATATGAGATGCGGGCTTTAAGCCCCTGTTACGTCCACCCCTGGTCCACAATCCCTGCTGCCCTTATTCAAAAATAGAAAACACTTAATTACTTGTTAGTTACGTACTGTCGTCGTGTGTTTGTGCAACAGCTGCCCCTGCTGGTTCTACAGCTGCCCCTGTTGATGCTACAGCTTCCTCTGTTGCTCCAGTTCCCCACTGCCTCAACAGCTGCTCCTGCCTGACTCTTCTGCAACTGCAGTTGCTGCCTTTCGAGGCGCCTCAAAGCTTAGCAGCTGCTCCCGATTCTCTTGCAACTGCTTGCGTTGGTGCTACAGCTTCCTCTGTTGCTCCAGTTCTTCACTGCCTCAACAGCTGCTCCTCCCTGACTCTCTTGCAACTGCCTTGGTGCTACAGCTGCCCCAACCTTTTCAGCTGCTTCAATCCCTGCTACTGTCCCTGCTACAGGTTTCCCTGTCCCTGTTGCAGCCTTCTCTCTCCCTACTACAGGATTTTTTTGTCCCCGCTATGCTGCTATACCTTCCCGTTGCAAAACAAACTTCTGGTCATTTCAGAAGCACCCGAGGGGTGGGGAGGAAGGTGTTGACTCTTGAGTCGACTAATATATCGGCTTGCTACAGCCTACAAGCTGTCCTGGCTACACCTTCCCGTTGCAAACAAACTTTATGCCGTTCCAGAAGCACCCGAGGGGTGGGGTGGAAGGAACTACCGTAGTTGACTTTGAGTCGACTCACAAGTCAACTTGCCACAGCTTCCCTCTGTTGCACGCGAAATTCTGGCCGCGACCCTGCTACACCTTCCCATTGCAAACAAACTTTATGCCGTTCCAGAAGCAGCCAAGGGGTGGGGGGGAAGGGGCGGGGGGTGGGGGAGGGGAAGGGGGAGGGCTGGGGGGAGAGGGTGGGGGAGGAGAGGGAAGGAGGGGAGGGAGGGGGAGAGGGAGGAGGGAAGGGGGGGAGAGGGAGGAGGGG
>CANIUD010000495.1:0-138260 GCA_947470075.1 Closterium sp. Yama58-4
GGCGGGGTGATGGAAAGAGGGAGAATGGGCCGGGTCACGTGGCTGCGCTTGTCTGGTCCTCTTGCCAAGCTAGCAAGGGCGTGGGAGGGTTCCGAGCATCATCGGTCATCGGCGCTCGCGAATGAAGAGTGCCCGCTGCACTTCGTGCTTATGTGCGGATCCTTCCGCGTTTTGGGGGTGGAGGCGCTCGTTCCAAGTGTTTTTATTCTGCCGGATCACGTGGCTGCACTCATCTGGTCCTCTTGCCAAGCCAGCAAGGGCGTGGGAGAGTTGCGAGCATCATCGGTCATCGGCGCTCGCGAATGAAGAGCGCTCGCTGCACTTCGTGCACATGTGCAGATCCTTCCGCGTTTTGGGGGTACTAGCGCTCGTTCTGAGCGGTTTTCTTCCACCGGGTCACATGGCTGCGCTTGTCTGGTCCTGTTGCCAAGCCAGCAAGGGCGTGGGAGGGTTGCGAGCATCATCGGTCATCGGCGCTCGCGAATGAAGAGCGCCCGCTGCACTTCCTGCATATGTGCGGATCTTCCTTTTTTGGGGTTTCTAGCGTTCGTTCCAAGCGTTTTTCTTCCACCGGGTCACGTGGCTGCGCTTGTTTGGTCCTCTTGCCAAGCCAGCAAGAGCGTGGGAGGGTTGCGAGCATCATCGGTCATCGGCGCTCGCGAATGAAGAGCGCCCGCTGCACTTCCTGCACATGTGCGGATCCTTCCGCGTTTTGGGGGTACTAGCACTCGTTCCGAGCGTTTTTCTTCCACCGGGTCACGTAGCTGCGCGTGTCTGCTCCTCTTGCGAAGCCAGCAAGGGCGTGGGAGGGTTGCGAGCATCATCGGTCATCGGCGTTCGCGAATGAAGAGCGCCCGCTGCACTTACTGCACGTGTGAGGATCCTTCCGCTTTGTGGGGGTACTAGCACTCGTTCCGAGCGTTTTTCTTCCACCGGGTCACGTAGCTGCGCGTGTGTGCTCCTCTTGCGAAGCCAGCAAGGGCGTGGGAGGGTTGCGAGCATCATCGGTCATCGGCGTTCGCGAATGAAGAGCGCCCGCTGCACTTCCTGCACGTGTGCGGATCCTTCCGCGTTTTGGGGGTACTAGCACTCGTTCCGAGCGTTTTTCTTCCACCGGGTCACGTAGCTGCGCGTGTCTGCTCCTCTTGCGAAGCCAGCAAGGGCGTGGGAGGGTTGCGAGCATCATCGGTCATCGGCGTTCGCGAATGAAGAGCGCCCGCTGCACTTCCTGCACATGTGAGGATCCTTCCGCGTTTTGGGGGTGGAGGCGCTCGTTCCGAGCGTTTTTCTTCCACCGGGTCACGTGGCTGCGCTTGTCTGGTCCTCTTGCCAAGCCAGCAAGAGCGTGGGAGGGTTGCGAGCATCATCGGTCATCGGCGCTCGCGAATGAAGAGCGCCCGCTGCACTTCCTGCACATGTGCGGATCCTTCCGCGTTTTGGGGGTACTAGCGCTCGTTCCGAGCGATTTTCTTCCGCCGGATCACGTGGTTGCGCGTGTCTGGTCCTCTCCAAGCCAGCAAGGCGTGGGAGGGTTGCGAGCATCATCGGTCATCGGCGTTCGCGAATGAAGAGCGCCCGCTGCACTTCCTGCACATGTGAGGATCCTTCCGCGTTTTGGGGGTGGAGGCGCTCGTTCCGAGCATTTTTCTTCCGCCGGGTCACGTGGCTGTGCTTGTCTGGTCCTCTTGCCAAGCCAGCAAGGGCGTGGGAGGGTTGCGAGCATCATCGGTCATCGGCGCTCGCGAATGAAGAGCGCACGCTGCACTTCCTGCACATGTGCGGATCCTTCCGCATTTTGGGGGTGAAGGTGCTAGTTCCAAGCGTTTTTCTTCTGCCAGGTCACGTGGCTGCGCTTGTCTTGTCCTCTTGCCAAGCCAGCAAGAGCGTGGGAGGGTTGCGAGCATCATCGGTCATCGGCGCTCGCGAATGAAGAGCGCCCGCTGCACTTCCTGCACATGTGCGGATCCTTCCGCGTTTTGGGGGTGGAGGCGCTCGTTCCGAGCGTTTCTCTTCCGCCGGGTCACGTGGCTGCGCTTGTCTGGTCCTCTTGCCAAGCCAGCAAGAGCGTGGGAGGGTTGCGAGCATCATCGGTCATCGGCGCTCGCGAATGAAGAGCGTCCGCTGCACTTCCTGCACATGTGCGGATCCTTCCGCGTTTTGGGGGTACTAGCGCTCGTTCCGAGCATTTTTCTTCCACCGGGTCACGTGGCTGCGCTTGTCTGGTCCTCTTGCCCAGCCAGCAAGGGCGTGGGAGGGTTGCGAGCATCATCGGTCATCGGCCCTCGCGAATGAAGAACGCCCGCTGCACTTCCTGCACATGTGCGGATCCTTCCGCGTTTTGGGGGTACTAGCGCTCGTTCCGAGCGTTTTTCTTCCACCGGGTCACGTTTCTGCGCTTTCAAGGAAGGGTGTGGGAGGTTTGCGAGCACAATCAATCATCGGCGCTTGCGAATGAAGAGCGCCCGCTGCACTTCGTGCACATGTGCGGATCCTTCCGCGTTTTGGGGGTACTAGCGCTCGGTCATGGGTCATTGGCGCTCGCGAATGAAGAGCGCCCGCTGCACTTCCTGCACATGTGCGGATCCTTCCGCGTTTTGGGGGTGGAGGCGCTCGTTCCAAGCGTTTTTCTTCCGCCGGGTCACGTGGCTGCACATATCTTGTCCTCTTGCCAAGCCACCAAGGGCGTGGGAGGGTTGCGAGCATCATTGGTCATCGGCGCTCGCGAATGAAGAGCGCCCGCTGCACTTCCTGCACATGTGCGGATCCTTCCGAGCTTTGGGGGTGGAGTCGCTCGTTCCCCGCCCCATTCTCCCTCTTTCCATCACCCCGCCCCATTCTCCCGCTTTCCATCACCCCGCCCCATTCTCCCGCTTTCCATCACCCCGCCCCATTCTCCCGCTTTCCATCACCCCGCCCCATTCTCCCTCTTTCCATCACCCCGCCCCATTCTCCCTCTTTCCATCACCCCGCCCCATTCTCCCGCTTTCCATCACCCCGCCCCATTCTCCCGCTTTCCATCACCCCGCCTCATTCTCCCGCTTTCCATCACCCCGCCCCATTCTCCCACTTTCCATCACCCCGCCCCATTCTCCCACTTTCCATCACCCCGCCCCATTCTCCTGCTTTCCATCACCCCGCCCCATTCTCCCGCTTTCCATCACCCCGCCCCATTCTCCCTCCTTCCATCACCCCGCCCCATTCTCCCACTTTCCATCACCCCGCCCCATTCTCCCGCTTTCCATCACCCGCCCCATTCTCCCTCTTTCCATCACCCCGCCCCATTCTCTCGCTTTCCATCACCCCGCCCCATTCTCCCGCTTTCCATCGCCCCGCCCCATTCTCCCGCTTTCCATCACCCCGCCCCATTCTCCCGCTTTCCATCACCCCGCCCCATTCTCCCGCTTTCCATCACCCCGCCCCTTTCTCCCGCTTTCCATCACCCCGCCCCATTCTCCCGCTTTCCATCACCCCGCCCCATTCTCCCTCTTTCCATCACCCCACCCCATTCTCCCGCTTTCCATCACCCTGCCCCATTCTCCCGCTTTCCATCACCCCGCCCCATTCTCCCGCTTTCCATCACCCCGCCCCATTCTCCCGCTTTCCATCACCCCGCCCCATTCTCCCTTTTTCAACCACCCTGCCCCAATCTCCCTCTTTCCATCACCCCGCCTCATTCTCCCTCTTTCCATCACCCCGCCCCATTCTCCCGCTTTCTATCACCCCGCCCCATTCTCCCGCTTTCCATCACCCCGCCCCATTCTCTCGCTTTCCATCACCCCGCCCTATTCTCCCTCTTTCCATCACCCCGCCCTATTCTCCCGCTTTCCATCACCCCGCCCCATTCTCCCGCTTTCCATCACCCCGCCCCATTCTCCCGCTTTCCATCACCCCGCCCCATTCTCCCGCTTTCCATCACCCCGCCCCATTCTCCCGCTTTCCATTTCTATTGCATATTCGAGTGGCCCATGTCGAAATACACATATTGGAGTCTTTTCAACTTGGTTATTGCGCGAAGAAAAGTTCGGCGCCTACGATTTCGGTCGTTTTTGCCGCCAAGTGCCTAGAAAGCACGTGAATCCCTATAGGCGTAGGGAAAAGCATTCAACAACCTGATTTTTATTGCATATTCGAGTGGCCCATGTTCAAATACACATACTAGAGCTTTTTCGGCTTGGTTCTTGCGCGAAGAAAAGTTCGGCGCCTACGATTTCGGCCGTTTTTGCCGCCAAGTGCCTAGAAAGCGCGTAAATCCCTATAGGCGTAGGGAAAAGCATTCAACAACTTGAATTTTAATGCATATTTGAGTGGCCCATATTGAAACGCACATACTAGAGTCTTTTTGGCTTGGTTCTTGCGCAAAGAAAAGTTCGGCGCCTACGATTTCGGCCGTTTTTGCCGCCAAGTGCCTAGAAAGCGCGTGAATCCCTATAGGCGTAGGGAAAAGCATTCAACAACCTGAATTTAATTGCATATTTGAGTGCGCCATATTCAAATACACGTACTAGAGCCTTTTCGGCTTGGTTCTTGCGCGAAGAAAAGTTCGGTGCCTACGATTTTGGCCGTTTTTGCCGCCAAGTGCCTAGAAAGCGCGTGAATCCCTATAGGCGTAGGGAAAAGCATTCAACAACCTGGATTTTATTGCATATACGAGTGCGCCATGTTCAAATACACATTCTAGAGCCTTTTTGGCTTGGTTCTTGCACGAAGAAAAGTTCGGCGCCTACGATTTTGGCCGTTTTTGCCGCCAAGTGCCTAGAAAGCGCGTAAATCCCTATAGGCGTAAGGACAAGCATTCAACAACCTGAATATTATTGCATATTCGAGTGGCCCATGTTCAAATACACATACTAGAGCCTTTTTGGCTTGGTTCTTGCGCGAAGAAAAGTTCGGCGCCTACGATTTTGGCCGTTTTTGCCGCCAAGTGCCTAGAAAGCGCGTGAATCCCTATAGGCGTAGGGAAAAGCATTCAACAACCTGAATTTTATTGCATATTCGAGTACGCAATATTCAAATACACATACTAGAGCCTTTTCGGCTTGGTTCTTGCGCGAAGAAAAGTCTGGCGTCTACGATTTCGGCCGTTTTTGCCGCCAAGTGTCTAGAAAGCGCGTGAATCCCTATAGGCGTAGGGAAAAGCATTTAACAACCTGAATTTTATTGCACATTCGAGTGGTCCATGTTCAAATACACATACTAGAGCCTTTTGGGCTTGGTTCTTGCGCGAAGAAAAGTTCAGCGCCTACGATTTCGGCCGTTTTTGCCGCCAAGTGCCTAGAAAGCGCGTGAATCCCTATAGGCGTAGGGAAAAGCATTCAACAACCTGAATTTTATTGCATATTTGAGTGGCCCATGTTCAAATACACATACTAGAGTCTTTTCGGCTTGGTTCTTGCGTGAAGAAAAGTTCGGCGCCTACGATTTCGGTCGTTTTTGCCGCCAAGTGCCTAGAAAGCGCGTGAATCCCTATAGGCGTAGGGAAATGCATTCAACAACCTGAATTTTATTGCATATATGAGTGCGCCATGTTCAAATACACATACTAGAGCCTTTTCGGCTTGGTTCTTGCGCGAAGAAAAGTTCGGTGCCTACGATTTCGGCCGTTTTTTCCGCCAAGTGCCTAGAAAGCGCGTGAATCCCTATAGGCGTAAGGAAAAGCATTCAACAACCTGAATTGTATTGCATATTCAAGTGGGCCATGTTCAAATACACATACTAGA
Source organism: Closterium sp. Yama58-4 (assembly GCA_947470075.1). Taxonomy (NCBI): domain Eukaryota; kingdom Viridiplantae; phylum Streptophyta; class Zygnematophyceae; order Desmidiales; family Closteriaceae; genus Closterium; species Closterium sp. Yama58-4. The sequence continues at coordinate 5,718 of CANIUD010000495.1, forward strand.
GCCTTTCCGGCTTGGTTCTTGCGCGAACAAAGTTCGGCGCCTACGATTTCGGCCGTTTTTGCCACCAAGTGCCTAGAAAGCGCGTGAATCCCTGTAGGCGTAGGGAAAGCATTCAACAACTTGAATTTTAATGCATATTTGAGTGGCCCATATTCAAACGCACATACTAGAGTCTTTTTGGCTTGGTTCTTGCGCAAAGAAAAGTTCGGCGCCTACGATTTCGGCCGTTTTTGCCGCTTAGTGCCTAGAAAGCGCGTGAATCCCTATAGGCGTAGGAAAAAGCATTCAACAACCTGAATTTAATTGCATATTTGAGTGCGCCATATTCAAATACACGTACTAGAGCCTTTTCGGCTTGGTTCTTGCTCGAAGAAAAGTTCGGCGCCTACGATTTTGGCCGTTTTTGCCGCCAAGTGCCTAGAAAGCGCGTGAATCCCTATAGGCGTAGGGAAAAGCATTCAACAACCTGGATTTTATTGCATATTCGAGTAGGCCATGTTCAAATACACATACTAGAGCCTTTTCGGCCTGGTTCTTGCACGAAGAAAAGTTCGGCGCCTACGATTTTGGCCGTTTTTGCCGCCAAGTGCCTAGAAAGCGCGTGAATCCCTATAGGCGTAAGGACAAGCATTCAACAACCTGAATTTTATTGCATATTTGAGTGGCCCATGTTCAAATACACATACTAGAGCCTTTTTGGCTTGGTTCTTGCGCGAAGAAAAGTTCGGCGCCTACGATTTTGGCCGTTTTTTGCCGCCAAGTGCCTAGAAAGTGCGTGAATCCCTATAGGCGTAGGGAAAAGCATTCAACAACCTGAATTTTATTGCATATTTGAGTGGCCCATGTTCAAATACACATTCTAGAGCCTTTTCGGCTTGGTTCTTGCGTGAAGAAAAGTTCGGCGCCTACGATTTCGGTCGTTTTTGCCGCCAAGTGCCTAGAAAGCGAGTGAATCCCTATAGGCGTAGGGAAATGCATTCAACAACCTGAATTTTATTGCATATATGAGTGCGCCATATTCAAATACACATACTAGAGCCTTTTCGGCTTGGTTCTTGCGCGAAGAAAAGTTCGGTGCCTACGATTTCGGCCGTTTTTTCCGCCAAGTGCCTAGAAAGCGCGTGAATCCCTATAGGCGTAAGGAAAAGCATTCAACAACCTGAATTGTATTGCATATTCAAGTGGGCCATGTTCAAATACACATACTAGAGCCTTTCCGGCTTGGTTCTTGCGCGAACAAAGTTCGGCGCCTACGATTTCGGCCGTTTTTGCCACCAAGTGCCTAGAAAGCGCGTGAATCCCTATAGGCGTAGGAAAAAGCATTCAACAACCTGAATTTTTATGCATATTCGAGTGCGCCATATTCAAATACACATACTAGAGCCTTTTCGGCTTGGTTCTTGCGCGAAGAAAAGTTCGGCGCCTACGATTTCGGCCATTTTTTACGCCAAGTGCCTAGAAAGCGCGTGAATCCCTATAGCCGTAGCGAAAAGCATTCAACAACCTGAATTTTATTGCATATTTGAGTGGCCCATGTTCAAATACACATACTAGAGCCTTTTTTGCTTGCTTCTTACGCAAAGAAAAGTTCGGCGCCTACGATTTCGGCCGTTTTTTCCGCCAAGTGCCTAGAAAGCGCGTGAATCCCTATAGGCGTAGGGGAAAGCATTCAACAACCTGAATTTTATTGCATATTCGAGTGCCCCATGTTCAAATAGACATACTCGAGCCTTTTCGGCTTGGTTCTTGCGCGAAGAAAAGTTCGGCGCCTACGATTTCGGCCGTTTTTGCTGCCAAGTGCCTAGAAAGCGCGTAAATCCCTATAGGCGTAGGGAAAAGCATTCAACAACCTGAATTTTATTGCATATTAGAGTGCACCATGTTCAAATACACATACTAGAGCCTTTTGGGCTTGGTTCTTGCGCGAAGAAAAGTTTGGCGCCTACGATTTCGGCCGTTTTTTCCGCCAAGTGCCTAAAAAGCGCGTGAATCCCTATAGGCGTAGGGAAAAGCATTTAACAACCTGAATTTTATTGCACATTCGAGTGGTCCATGTTCAAATACACATACTAGAGCCTTTTGGGCTTGGTTCTTGCGCGAAGAAAAGTTCGGCGCCTACGATTTCGGCCGTTTTTGCCGCCAAGTGCCTAGAAAGCGCGTGAATCCCTATAGGTGTAGGGAAAAGCATTCAACAACCTGAATTTTATTGCATATTTGAGTGGCCCATGTTCAAATACACATACTAGAGCCTTTTTGGCTTGGTTCTTGCGCGAAGAAAAGTTTGGCGCCTACGATTTTGGTCGTTTTTGCCGCCAAGAGCCTAGAAAGCGCGTTAATCCCTATAGGCATAGGGAAAAGCATTCAACAACCTGGATTTTATTGCATATACGAGTGCGCCATGTTCAAATACACATACTAGAGCCTTTTCGGCTTGGTTCTTGCGCGAAGAAAAGTTCGGTGCCTACGATTTCGGCCGTTTTTGCCGCCAAGTGCCTGGACAGCGCGTGAATCCCTATAGGCGTAAGGAAAAGCATTCAACAACCTGAATTGTATTGCATATTCAAGTGGGCCATGTTCAAATACACATACTAGAGCCTTTCTGGCTTCGTTCTTGAGCGAAAAAAGTTCGGCGCCAATGACATCGGCCGTTTTTGCCGCCAGGTGCCTAGAAAGCGCGTGAATCCCTATAAGCGTAGGGAAAAGCATTCAACAACCTGAATTGTATTGCATATTCAAATGGGTCATGTTCAAATACACATACTAGAGCCTTTTCGGCTTGATTCTTGCGCGAAGAAAAGTTCGGCGTCTACGATTTCGGCCATTTGTTTCCGCCAAGTGCCTAGAAAGCGCGTAAATCTCTATAGGCGTAGGGAAAAGCATTCAACAACTTGAATTTTGTTGATATTCGAGTGCACCATGTTCAAATACATATACTAGAGCCTTTTCGGCTTGGTTCTTGCACGAAGAAAAGTTCGGCGCCTACGATTTCGGCCGTTTTTGCCGCCAAGTGCCTAGAAAGCGCGTGAATCCCTATAGGCGTAGGGAAAAGCATTCAACAACCTGAATTTTATTGCATATTCGAGTGCACCATGTTCAAATACACATACTAGAGCCTTTTCGGCTTGGTTCTTGCACGAAGAAAAGTTCGGCGCCTACGATTTCGGCCATTTTTTTCCGCCAAGTGCCTAGAAAGCGCATGAATCCTTATAGGCGTAGGGAAAAGCATTCAACAACCTGAATTTTATTGATATTCGAGTGCACCATGTTCAAATACACATACTAGAGCCTTTTCGGCTTGGTTCTTGCACGAAGAAAAGTTCGGCGCCTACGATTTCGGCCGTTTTTTCCGCCAAGTGCCTAGAAAGCGCGTGAATCCCTATAGGCGTAGGGTTAAGCATTCAACAACCTGAATTTTATTGCATATTCGAGTGGGCCATGTTCAAATACACATACTAGAGCCTTTTTGGCTTGGTTCTTGTGTGAAGAAAAGTTCGGCGACTACGATTTCAGCCGTTTTTGCCGCCAAGTGCCTAGAAAGCGCGTGAATCCCTATAGGCGTAAGGAAAAGCATTCAACAACCTGAATTTTATTGCATATTCGAGTGGGCCATGTTCAAATACACATACTAGAGCCTTTTTGGCTTGGTTCTTGTGTGAAGAAAAGTTCGGCGACTACGATTTCAGCCGTTTTTGCCGCCAAGTGCCTAGAAAGCGCGTGAATCCCTATAGGCGTAAGGAAAAGCATTCAACAACCTGAATTTTATTGCATATTCGAGTGGGCCATGTTCAAATACACATACTAGAGCCTTTTCGGCTTGGTTCTTGCACTAAAAAAAGTTCGGCGCCTTCGATTTCGGCCGTTTTTTCCGCCAAGTGCCTAGAAAGCGCGTGAATCCCTATAGGCGTAGGGTTAAGCATTCAACAACCTGAATTTTATTGCATATTCGAGTGGGCCATGTTCAAATACACATACTAGAGCCTTTTCGGCTCAGTTCTTGTGCGAAGAAAAGTTCGGCGCCTACGATTTCAGCCGTTTTTGCCGCCAAGTGCCTAGAAAGCGCGTGAATCCCTATAGGCGTAAGGAAAAGCATTCAACAACCTGAATTTTATTGCATATTCGAGTGCACCATGTTCAAATACACATACTAGAGCTTTTCCGCTTGGTTCTTGCACGAAGAAAAGTTCGGCGCCTACGATTTCGGCCATTTTTTTCCGCCAAGTGCCTAGAAAGCGCGTGAATCCTTATAGGCGTAGGGAAAAGCATTCAACGACCTGAATTTTATTGCATATTCGAGTGCACCATGTTCAAATACACATAATAGAGCCTTTTTGGCTTGGTTCTTGCACGAAGAAAAGTTCGGCGCCTACAATTTCGGCCGTTTTTTCCGCCAAGTGCCTAGAAAGCGCGTGAATCCCTATAGGCGTAGGGTTAAGCATTCAACAACCTGAATTTTATTGCATATTCGAGTGGGCCATGTTCAAATACACATACTAGAGCCTTTTTGGCTTGGTTCTTCTGTGAAGAAAAGTTCGGCGCCTACGATTTCAGCCGTTTTTGCCGCCAAGTGCATAGAAAGCGCGTGAATCCCTATAGGCGTAAGGAAAAGCATTCAACAACCTGAATTTTATTGCATATTCGAGTGGGCCATGTTCAAATACACATACTAGAGCCTTTTCGGCTTGGTTCTTGCACGAAGAAAAGTTCGGCGCCTACGATTTCGGCCGTTTTTTCCGCCAAGTGCCTAGAAAGCGCGTGAATCCCTATAGGCGTAGGGTCAAGCATTCAACAACCTGAATTTTATTGCATATTCGAGTGGGCCATGTTCAAATACACATACTAGAGCCTTTTCGGCTCAGTTCTTGTGCGAAGAAAAGTTCGGCGCCTACGATTTCAGCCGTTTTTGCCGCCAAGTGCCTAAAAAGCGCGTGAATCCCTATAGGCGTAAGGAAAAGCATTCAACAACCTGAATTTTATTGCATATTCGAGTAGGCCATGTTCAAACACACATACTAGAGCCTTTTCGGCTTGGTTCTTCTGGTAAGAAAAGTTCGGCGCTTACGACTTCGGCCGTTTTTGCCGCAAGTGCCTAGAAATCGCGTGAATCCCTATAGGCGTAGAGAAAAGCATTCAACAACCTGAATTTTATTGCATATTCAAGTGGCCCATGTTCAAATACACATACTAGAGCCTTTTCGGCTTGGTTCTTGCACGAAGAAAAGTTTGGCGCCTACGATTTCGGCCGTTTTTGCCGCCAAGTGCCTAGAAAGCGCGTGAATCCCTATAGGCGTAGGGAAAAGCATTCAACAACCTGATTTTTATTGCATATTCGAGTGGCCCATATTCAAATACACATACTGGAGCTTTCTCGGCTTGGTTCTTGCGCGAAGAAAAGTTCGGCGCCTACGATTTCGGCCGTTTTTTCCGCCAAGTGCCTAGAAAGCGCGTGAATCCGTATAGGCGTAGGGAAAGGCATTCAACAACTTGAATTTTAATGCATATTCGAGTGGCCCATGTTCAAACACACATACTAGAGCCTTTTCGGCTTGGTTCTTGCGCGAAGAAAAGTTCGGCGCCTACGATTTCGGCCGTTTTTGCCGCCAAGTGCCTAGAAAGCGCGTGAATCCCTATAGGCGTAGGGAAAAGCACTCAACAACCTGAATTTTATTGCATATTCGAATGGCCCATGTTCAAACACACATACTAGAGCCTTTTCGGCTTGGTTTTTACGCGAAGAAAAGTACGGCGCCTACGATTTCGGCCGTTTTTGCCGCCAAGTGCTTAGAAAGCGCGTGAATCCCTATAGGCGTAGGGAAAAGCATTCAACAACCTGAATTTTATTGCATATTTGAGTGGCCCATGTTGAAATGCACGTACTAGAGCATTTTCGGCTTGGTTCTTGCGGGAAGAAAAGTTCGGCGCCTACAATTTCGGCCGTTTTTGCCGCCAAGTGCATAGAAAGCGTGTAAATCCCCAATAGGCGTAGGGAAAGGCATTCAACAACCTGAATTTTATTGCATATTCGAGTGGGTCATGTTCAAATACACATACTAGAGCCTTTTTGGCTTGGTTCTTGCGCGAAGAAAAGTTCGGCGCCTACGATTTCGGCCGTTTTTGCCGCCAAGTGCCTAGAAAGCGCGTGAATCCCTATAGGCGTAGGGAAAAGCATTCAACAACCTGAATTTTATTGCATATTCGAGTGGCCCATGTTCAAACACACATACTAGAGCTTTTTCGTCTTAGTTATTGCACGAAGAAAAGTTCGGCGCCTACAATTTCGGCCGTTTTTGCCGCCATACTAGAGCTTTTTCCGCATGGGCGGAAGGATCCTTTGCTGCACATGGGCAAGAAGCGCATGTTCCGGGCTTTTTTCTTCTGCCGGTTACATTCATGCACTTGTCTGTTCCTATTACCAAGCCAGCAAGGCGTGGGAGGGTTACGAGAAACATCGGTCTTCGGCGCTCGCGAATGAAAAGCGCCCGCTGCACTTCCTGCACATGTGCGGATCCTTCCGCATTTTGGGGCCGGATGCGTCCGTTCCGAGCGTTTTTCTTCCGTCGGGTCATGTGGCTGCGCTTGTCTGGGCCTATTACCAAGCCAGCAAGGGCGTGCGAGGGTTGCGAGCATCATCGGTCATCGGCGCTCGCGAATGAAGAGCGACCGCTGCACTTCCTGCACATGTGCGGATCCTTGCGCATTTTGGGGCCGGAAGCGCTCGTTCCGAGCGTTTTTCTTCCGCTGGGTCACGTGGCTGCGCTTGTCTGGTCTTATTACCAAGCCAGCAAGGGCGTGGGAGGGTTGCGAGCATCATCGGTCATCGGCGCTCGCGAATGAAGAGCGCTCGCTGCACTTCCTGCACATGTGCGGATCCTTCCGCGTTTGGGGGCTAGAAGCGCTCGTTCCGAGCGTTTTTCTTCTGCCGGGTCACGTGGCTGCGCTTGTCTGGGCCTATTACCAAGCCAGCAAGGGCGTGGGAGGGTTGCGAGCATCATCGATCATCGGCGCTCACGAATACACACACACACACACACACATACACACACACACACACACACACACACACACACGCGCGCGCGCACACGGAGTATTCCAATTTCAAAACCGCCTCGACGATTCCGATTGAGTGTTTGTCTGTCTGTCTAGCAGGGCCATTGGTTTGTTCATTTGCATCGGACGTCCCACGACCTCACCAAAAGCTGATAGGATTCAAGGTGTATGCATCTCTACATCAAACATCAAACATTTTCACCCTTTTACGAATGTTGGGAAGTAAATGTTACAAACCAGTCTGGTGGCAGACCACCCCGCTTGGTGGGCCAGAGACGGGACCTGCTGAGCTGAGGAATATTGCCAATTCAATGGAGGCACTTCAGTTCTTTCAAGCTGTGGTTGAAAGATCCCAAGCTCTGGGTCATCTATGGGCGCTTCAACGTCGCCAGCTTCACCGCTTGGCTGAAAGCCCATGGCGCCGTTTTCGCATATCTTCACGGGAATCGCATTCAATAGCTGACAGCCTCGCCTAGGGCCGACGGCGTATTCAGCTCTTCCGATGGAGTTTCTGAAATCATCGTGACATTACCCGTGAAAGACGGAGCCAGCAAGCTGTGCAGTTCTCGTGCAATATGCGGTAAGACTTCCTATGAGCTCTCGTTCTTGCCGCTGGATCATGTATCGCTGCCGACGATTTTATTTTTCCTTCCGTTAACTTCCTGCATTTCATCGTGCGCAATTAAGCCGGCGATCACGAGGCATTCGTGCCGTTGAAGTGCATCGTGACTATGCTGCACGTAGATGAAACCAGATGGGTATGTCTGCTCGCGTGTAGGCTTTCTCGCAGGGCCTCTGTCATTGGTGGGCCTGGAATCCCCATAAATTTCATGCGTCGGGAAACGCGAACGCGCTCGCGTCGCTACCTGCAAAGGTAGTTGTTTTCTGTTACAGCATCTCATTCTTATGTACTCTCTCCATTCTTTTCCGCAGGTCGACTGGCATTTACGATAATGAAGGCGTAGCTCCAAGTACTGAAGCTTGATGCTGCCGATCAAGCATTGATATGGTTTTCTTGGAACACAGGGTACTTGAGGTGATGCTTAGAGATACATCATACATGGTATTACTCTCTTGTGGAGCTTGTGTTTCCGTAGTTCCAGAAGTCTCTCCCAGCAGCAAGCCAGCCAGCGTTGCTCATGCGTGAAATGCTTGTAGAAATTAATATCTCAATGGAATATGTTGGAAAGTCCATATATTGAAAATCAAAACATAACTATTCGACGGCTGGGTAGTGCAGAGGTTTGTGTTGAGATGTTCATAACATAGTGAGAATATTGAATTTTATAGTACTGTACTACTGCCCACCAGCAATCTTGGTACTTGGCTCAATTGGGCAACTGGTGTCAGGGACTGGTGTCAGAGATCTGGCCAAAACCGTGAGGAGGCGAAGATTCAGTTGCTTGCCGCAGATTCCCAAGCACTAGAATTCAGATGCCAGTTGCTCCTCCTTTTCGCTTGTAGTTCCTGATATGAGCGCGTCTGGTCGAGGCGGCCGAGGGGACTTGGAAGCGGGGCCTGAACCAGTCACGGATTCGGGTCTCGCTTCGGGATTCTCGTCAACCGCAGGATGGTCGGCGCCGTCCGCCGTCGATATGCGATGGGTAGGCTGCTAGGGTAGTAATCTGGTACACTGATTGATTAAGGTTACCCGCGGTGAAACCCCGCTTGCTCGTTCAGGCTTTGTTCGAGACTTGATAGCATTTTAACATTTCAAGGCAAATGTTCGGCTTGCTGGACTTGAATTGCCGAAAATATATTTCTTAAAAGTAAAATTCACAAGGCGTTCTCGCCATCCAGCTCCTGCCGTCGTTCTCTACTCCGTCCCGTGCCGTCTGTCCGCCGGTCGGCCCAGTCCCAGTGGCTGGTGTAACAGCGTGTTTCCAAGCGGAGAGAGCTCCCGCTGCCTGTGCTCACTGCATACCATGCATTGCTCGAGTTTACTTCCATGTGAACGCAGAATGCAGGCCTCGCCGAGCGTAAGGCACGCCGCTTCCCCGCAAAGAGTCTCGCATGTGTCGTCCTTATCCCTTCCTCCCATGCTGCAGAGAGCGCCAGGCGGCCAATCCTCAGGTTCCAGTAACGGGGGCTTCACTGGGACGAGCGGGCTGGCGATTTAGTCTGGTGGTGCACCACCATCCACTCAATCCGGCTTACCATTCTCACAACCCCATCCGTGCTGCAGAGAGCGCCAGGCGGCCAATCCTCAGGTTCCAGTAACGGGGGCTTCACTGGGACGAGCGGGCTGGCGATTCAGTCTGGTGGTGCACCACCGTCCACCCAATCCGGGTTCGCATTCTCCCAGCCACAGTCCGTCGGCCTCTCAGGATCAGGAGGCCAGGCGTCCGTTGCAGCGCGGGAGTTGATTGTTAATGTTCAACCGCTCATCTTCATCCTCACCCGTAAGCAGGCCAGATTTCCTTGTCTTTGTGAATAATGAATATTTGTTCATCACTCAGTGTTCAGCCCTTTGCTGCATTGACTCCCTCCTGTCTCCTCCCTGCTCTTTCCTCCCTCCTCTCTCTTCACTCATCCCTCCTCCCTGCTCCGTGTTCCCTGCTCTCTGTTTCCCTGCTGTTTGCCTGTTATCGTGCAGTCATGTTTCTCCTCATGCTTCTCAGCTTTCCTCAGGCTTCAGAGTTTCTGGTACGCCGTTCCTGTAGACCCATGTGTGATGAGATGATCCATGGTGCTCTTTAAAAATCTTTTCACCTTCGCGTTCATTTCCATCAGTCTCACCATGTTGCGTGCACTTGACAAATTCCTCAACCCAGCTTCCAACCTCCCTCACCCCCGTTTCCTCCCTTCCGCCACCTTCTGTTATCTTCCCCTTCCCCCCATCAGCAGTGGGTGTTCATCAGAGAGTTCGTGGCAGCCATGCTGCGGGGCCTCTCCCTCTACCGCCATCTAGCTGACAAAGCCAGAGCCCAGCATGCCTTCACTCACCTTCCCACCTTTCCTCCCCCCCGTTCGCCATTTTTCTCCCTCCTCCGTTCCCCCACTTCCCCTCCCTCCCGTTCTTCCCCCCCATCAGCTGTGGGTGTTCATCGGAGCGTTTGTGGCAGCCATGCTGCGAGGCCTTTTTCTCTACCGCCATCTAGCCGACCAAGCCAGAGCCCAGCGTGCCTTTGCACTCCTTTCCACCTTCCCACCTCCCTCCCCCCCCCCCCCCCCGTTTCCCAATGTTTTCCCTCCTCTGCTCTCTTCCTTTCCCTCCCTCCCGTTCTTCCCCCCAATCAGCTGTGGGTGTTCATCGGGGCGTTTGTAGCAGCCATGTTGCGAGGCCTCTCTCTCTACCGCCATCTAGCCGACCAAGCCAGAGCCCAGCGTGCCTTTGCTCGCCTCCTCGGCCTCCCCCCTTCCTCCACCTCCTTCCTCCTCTCCAATCCATCTGCCCTCGCCTCCCCTTTCCCTCCCTTTGGGCCGCCGTTCTCGAATCTTCCCTTCCAACCTTCGTCGTTTTCTTCTGCCGCTAGGGGTGCTGCTGCGGGCCCTCTCCCCGACCTTCCCTCCTTTCCCTCTCTCTCCCCCTTCCCAGCCTTCCCCTCGTCTCTGTCCCCTTCCATCTCCCCGTCCTCGTCTTCTGGGAACCTCAGCCAATCCACGTCAGCAGTGGCCAGATCAGCATCTGCTGGAGCTGAGTCAGCAGCATCTGCTTCTGCCGCCCAACGTATGCACATGCAGCAGCCACAGGCACAGGCACTATCGGATCTCGGTGGGGAATGGTTTGGAGTGGGGGAGAGGGGTGGAAGGATGGAGGACGGGTCGTTGCTTGCTGCAAGAATAGGGTCGCTAGTGCGAGCACAGTTGGGGCAGCAAGGTGCTTCTCAGCAGCAGCAGCTGCAGCAGCAGCAGCAACAGCAGCAGCAGGGGCAGCAGGAGGAGGGGGATCGCATGTGGTTGGAGCACCAGGCACAGCTGCGGCGGTTACAGCAGCACCTGGGATTACAGCTGGCGCTCATGCACAGAGAGCTGCAGGCATCAGGTGAGAGAGAGCCTTTATAGCGATCCTTCACTATGTAGTAGGTGTTGCTACATTCGTGTCTCTGCGCATGCACCCTCAATTTCCCCGTGTAGGCACCTGGAGTTACAGCTGGCGCTCATGCACAGAGAGCTGCGGGCATCACGTGGACGAGAGGCTTCAAGCGGGCTTTTCACCTTCTCTTGCCTCCTCATTCCTTCTTGAGATCTGATGTGGTGGATCAGTTCCCACACTTGGTTGCCACGCGTGCTTGCCTCAGCCCAGGAGTCATTAGTCTCCCTGTATGTCCCCTTTTCTGCCTGCTCCGTTCCAGACTATGAGCTGCTGCAAGCACTGGATGCGGACAACACTCCGTCAGTCCATTCCCTGAGCCACCATGAGATTGAGTTTCTGAATGCCTTACATCTCGCCTCACCATGTTCCCTGGGTGTCACACTTTGCCTGCTCTGTTCCAGACTATGAGCTGCTGCGTGCACTGGATGCGGACAACACTCCCTCAGTCCCTGCCGTGAGCGACGTCGAAATTGCTCGCTTGCCTGCTTTCCCATACAAGCCAAAGAGGTATGTGGTTGCTCACAGACTGATGAACGCAACCAGCCATCAGCTCCTTCACATCGTTGGGCGTTTGGCACCCCTGATGCCTTTTGAGTCGACTCAAAAGTCAACTCGGTGGTATGTGGTTGCTCACAGACTCGGTGGTATGTGGTTGCCCTGAAATTTCCTAATTTCTTGGCCACATCAGGAGCCGGTCTGGTGCACACAAACCTCGGCCGGGGCCCGTACAAGGAGCAGCAACTTCAGCAGCACCAGCGGCATCAGATGCATCGCCAGCAGCCAATGCGTCGCGCAATCCAATTTCAACGCAGCAGGGGAAGGAGGGAGATGAGGGCAGGAGCAACAGCGAGCAATGCACTGTGTGCCTGGAGCCCTTTCAAGAAGGCGAGATGGTTCGCCTGCTACCGTGCCTACACCAGGTGAGTCGCTTCTTTTCTGAACTAGTGCTGTGCAGCGATGAGTTCTGGAACCACTGTATTCGGTTTATGAGCTTTGCATATCCCCCCTTTTCTCCGCTCTTGCCAGTTCCATTCGCAGTGCATTGATCAGTGGCTACAACACCAAGCCAACTGCCCTATTTCAAGCACCAGCTTGACTTTTGCGTTGACCCAAAAGCAATGTATCTTCCTCTCCCTTCCCCTCCCTCTCGTTCCGCCAGTTCCATTCGCAGTGCATTGATCAGTGGCTACAACGCCAAGCCAACTGCCCAATTTGCAAGCACCAGCTTGTGCTGTCATGAGGTGATTTCAAACGCGTGTTTGCAACATACCAGGTGCCTGCATTAACTTTCGAGAACGTTGATTACCGGTAGTACGCAGTCTGTTGAGTTCTATATCAGTCCTCTTACCGTATGGTTCCATTCCATCACTAGAAAACAAGTTGAACGGACAAAAGGGATAATATGTGGAGTGAGTGAGGTGAACTGTGGAAGGGGTAATGTCATGGTGCAAGCAAATTTATCTATGTTGTCCTAATCACAGTCACTAGATCCAATTATCAAGCCATGGCAGGGAAGTGATCTTTAGGGTGTCCTTTTCTTCAGGCATGGACGGCACTCTGGCATAGTGATGGCATGCTTCCGTCATGCACTTTGCTGCTCCAGCAGCATCCCATCTTCATCGCATGCATGGGGGACCCAGGTAGAGTGTGGAAATGGAAACTGATGGCGGTCAGGGTGAAAAACCACGCACCCGCCGCAATTGACTGGGGGGATATCTTCCTATCAACCAATCGGATAAATATTTCCCACACTTTTGACCTGGAACGTTTGCCAACAAAGCAGGACAGCACATCTGCGGCTCGCCACGGTAGCCTCTTATCCAATCAAAGTATTCGTCTGCGACCCCGCTCCGCTTCCCCCAGACTTCCGCGTGTCAGGCATCCTTCTGTTCTTCGCCTGCAATGCTCCCCTCCAACCCAAACCAATCCCAAGGTCCCTGGGAGAGATGCCATTGCACCGCCACCTCCATTTCAACAAAAGCTCCAGCATTTGACATTTCATTCAGGCATTCACTTCACATGCTGGTCTGCTTTCGTTGACATTCCGTTCTTGCCTTGGGCTCCCTTGTGCATTCACCTCTCGCCCGTGACGCTCGTTTCTTGAAACGACGACGCAAAGGCGAAGTGAAGTAGCTCGAGCACTAGACCGGTCCGCTGAACTTTCGACGTCATCGTCACCATGGCTCCCAACGAGAAGGTTCTGCGAACGGACACGATGAACGAGAATGTGCTCAAGACGGTGTACGCCGTGCGCGGCGAGCTCTATCTGCGAGCCGCGCAGCTTCAGGCTGAAGGCAGGGAGGTACGCGAATGACTTCAATGCTGCTTTCAGTGCGTATCGTCCGTGTGAAAGAACGTACTTCAGCCTTCCTACAACTTTCACGCCCTGTATAACAACATCACTCTTTCTCCTTCTTTGGCATTACCGACGACTCACAACGTTCTTTTTCAGATTCATGCCTGTAGTTTGTCTCTCTTCTTGTTTTTCTTTGCATGCGTGCAACCGCAGATCATCTTCACGAATGTCGGCAACCCGCATTCTCTTGGCCAAAAGCCGATGACTTTCCCTCGTCTCGTAAGTCGGCCTTCTTTTTGAGCCATTTGCTACCGAATGTCCTCTTCAACTCCCTTCTCCGATACAGGTTCTTCTTCGTCGGCCTACATTCTTTCTCTTGTCATTCCTACGACGAAGCTTAGCAATGTTTAACGACACACCCACATACCGCGTGGCCGTCGTTTCTAGTTCCACACGCCTCAAGCGTGCGACATTTTCCCTTTATCGGCATTCCCAAGGTCCTCGCTCTCGCGGAGGCGCCCTTCCTTATGGACAACCCCGAGACCGCCAAGCTCTTCCCGGAGGACGCCATTGCTCGCGCTAAGAAGTACCTCTCCTTCACGACAGGCGGAATCGGTGAGTCGTCGACACGCGTTAACAGCGCCGAGTGTCTCGAGAGTTATAGGATAGTCGGGATGCGTGCTTGGAAAACGCGGTCAGGTTTTGAAGCGCATCAAATCATCACTCGTCAGGCGGTCAGGTTCCAAGAATGTATTTTGAAGCTTGTCCGCGCAAGAAACGCTGGCATTACCGTTTGCTCCACAGATACTAGTAGGGTACTGGCCTTTTCTTCTTAGCTTTTGCGTCCACCATCTGACGGACGCATCTACATCCACATTATAACCCCATCCCCTTCTCTACTTTTGCGCGTGTTCTTCCCTTATTGCCTCCCCCATCAGGCGCGTACAGTGACTCTCGCGGACTGGCGGGCATCCGCAAGGAGGTGGCGGAGTTCATCGCGAAACGTGACGGCTTCCCCTCGTGAGTGCATCCTGCTGGTGCTGGGAATAGTGGAGAGACCGAGATTAGGAGCGAGAGTGGGAATGGAAAAGAGGCTGAACGGAACCAATCGAGACTGAGACTGAGATTGAGAATGGAGCGACAGACTCATTGCATTTCGACCGTTGCTACATTACTGCGAAATAGGAGACTTTGCCAATCTCCTTTCTTTCGTCTCTTACCTTCTGTCTCTTCCGTCTCCTTATCTCCCATCGCTAATCTCTCCTCTGCTTCGTTTCCCCTCCTCCTCTTCTCCTCTCCTCTGATGCAGCGACCCCGATTCGATCTACCTCACGGACGGCGCCAGCAAGGGAGTGGAGCGCATGCTCAATGTGCTCATCCGCAACGAGAAGGACGGGGTGAGCATCGGTAGGAACGTCTCATTCGCCTCAACGCTCATTCCCATTCGCCTCAAGTTCAACGCACTCGGGGTCGCGATGCTCCCCTCTCAGTAGCTCCCCGCACTCATCTCCCTGCACCGTTTCCTGCGCTCTTCCGCCTCCATCTCCCTTCCCCCCCCTCCTCCCCCCCCCCTCCCCCTCCCCCCGCTGCCCCGTCTCCCCCTTTCCCGCAGATCCTGTGCCCCATCCCGCAGTACCCGCTGTACTCGGCGTCGATCGCGCTGCTGGGCGGCACGCTGGTGCCGTACTACCTGGACGAGAGCCACGGCTGGGGGCTCGACATGGCGGAGCTCAAGCAGTCGTGCGAGGACGCGCGCCAGAAGGGTATTGAGGTATGTGTGGGACGCGCGCCATAAGGGTGTTGAGGTGCGTGTGGGACGAGGAAGTGTGGTGAGGGTGTGGGTGAATCATGAGGCGCCTCACGGCTGGGGGCTGGACATGGTGGAGCTCAAGCAGTCGTGCGAGGACGCGCGCAGCAAGGGCATCGAGGTGCGTGTGGGACGAGTTATGTGCGGGCCTTCTTGGGCGGGCTGATGGTTGGGGTTTGGCTGAGGAGAGAGGATGGGAGGGATGGTGGGCAGGGTGTGAGGGAATTTTTCTGTCACATGGATCTGCCCTCTTTCCTTCTGCCTCTACTTTTATACAAGCCCTTATGTCCACTTTTCATCCTCTCGCACACCCTACTTCGGCAACCCCACGGTCTCCATCCAAATTCACCCGATAACCCCTCCGCCTCCCTCAACCTCCCTCACCCGGCGCACCCACCGCATCCCACCCCTTTCCACCCGTCCCCGTGGTCAGGTGCGGTGCCTGGTGTTCATCAACCCCGGCAACCCCACGGGCAACTGCCTGTCGGAGGAGAACCTCAAGGAGCTCGTCAAGTTCTGCGTGGACGAGCGCCTCGTGCTGCTCGCCGACGAGGTGTACCAGGAGAACGTGTACCAGGACGAGCGCCCCTTCCTCAGCGCCAAGAAGGTATGGCAATGGTTTG
The DNA here is from genome assembly GCA_947470075.1 of Closterium sp. Yama58-4. NCBI lineage: Eukaryota > Viridiplantae > Streptophyta > Zygnematophyceae > Desmidiales > Closteriaceae > Closterium > Closterium sp. Yama58-4. The sequence continues at coordinate 21,524 of CANIUD010000495.1, forward strand.
AAGTGGCACGTGCTGTGAATTTCGGGTTTTAGCGTTGGCGGGAGAGGCTTGTGCTGTCTTGGAGAGTGAAGTCGTGTACCAGAAAAGGAGTGCCAGGGCGAGATGTGTTCCTCAAAGCTGAGGAGCAGAATTTGCGAGTAACGCATGCTGTGAGGCACTTTAAACGAAGGCAGTGGATACAGCGTAGCCTGTTGGCCCGTCCTCCTTGAAGCTTGCGCTATACTCACGCGGATCAGAGTGTGAGTCTGTAACCACCCGTTCGTGTGCTTACTCCCGCTCCCCCTCCCCCCCTCCCTCAACACTAAAGGTGGCGATGAGCATGGGCGAGCCGTACGCGTCGTCCCTGGAGCTCGTGTCCTTCCACACCGTCTCCAAGGGCACGTTCGGGGAGTGTGGGCAGCGCGGCGGGTACATGGAGGTCTTCAACATCGACGAGGGCGTGAGTATGGGAGGAGATTTCTGTCATCATTTTAACGAATAAAGAAGACGATGTGATGATCTGAACGTATTTGTCTTGCCTCCAGTTACTTTGATAGTTACGCTACTTTCTCTTCAAATCCTCACATACTCACACCTCCACATACTCACATCCCCGTGTGTGTGTGTGTGTGCGGGCCACTACAGGTGTGCCAAGAGCTCTACAAGATGTCATCTATCAGCCTCTGCCCCAACCTGTGCGGCCAGCTCATGGTCAGTCAATCACCCGCTTTCTGGTCAGCTCAATGGCAGTCAAATTCTTATGTCATCTTCGAACTCTGATCTGAGACTGACGTTTTTTTTTTTTTTTTTTTTTGCTTTATTGCTTCCTCTTTTCTGACATTGTTTTCAGGTGGGCCTCATGGTGAACCCCCCAGCTCCTGGTGATGCTTCGTACGAAGAATTCACAGAGGAGAGGTGAGGAACCGAAGGGGGAATGTAGGGAGAGTGGAGTGATGAGGCTCTGTATCTTGAGGGCTGGGGTTGTATCACTCCAGATCTAACAAGCCATCTACATTGAAATCATAACATGAGGACGGTGGGGGATGTGCTACGTGAGCATTCTACAGATGCATGTTGCCTTGGATGGCGTCAGCAACATAAAATCAATTTCAATGCGCTTGCTCTAATTCTTCCCTTTCCTTCTGTCACATGTGCTGCGCGTGGTTGGGGTTGGGGATGGGGTTGTGGTGTTTATCGTGGTGATTGTGGTTGGGCTTGAGTCAACAGGAGCTCACGCCTGGCCTCTCTGCGTCGCCGGGCGCACACAGTCACAGAGGGGTTCAACAGTTGCAAGAACGTCACTTGCAACTTCACAGAAGGTGCGGGCCAAGCTGGGATTGCTGACACTGCTATGAATCACAGCAGACCATTCAATATGGATTTCCCAAGGGTTCTTTTCAGCTGGCTGCCAGCTTGGAACATAGGCAGCAGGCAGGCTGCTTAAGGTTGCCTTCAACAATTCATTGCCTCTCTTCTCATGACTTTCTTGTCCCCTCTTCTCGCCCACCAGGCGCCATGTATTCCTTCCCCAGGATCAACCTGCCTGAGAAGGCGATAGCAGCCGCCAAGGCAGCAGGCAAGGCGCCGGATGTGTTCTACTGCCTGCGGCTGCTGGAGGCCACAGGCATAACTGCTGTGCCGGGATCTGGATTCGGGCAGAAGGAAGGGTGAGTGCTGCATGCTGGAGGCAGGGGTGTTGCATGGAAGGAAGGGTGGGATGTTTCTTGGACGCGCCATGGTTGTTATGGTGAAGGTTGGTGAGTAGCAAATGAACAATGCTCACAGTTTCTAGAGGTGAAGGCCATCACCGCTGTGTTGAGATAAAGGTCTAGGTATAATTGAGTTTGTGGAAAGGGATTGCCCATCGTGATTCATTACCACCTTTGTTTACAACCATATCACCCCCTCTGTTATTTTTGCTCCTCTTTCCACTTTCCAGGACCTTCCATCTGCGCACAACCATTTTGCCAAGCGAAGAGAAGATCCCTGAGATGATGGCCAAATTCAAGAAGTTCAACGACGAGTTAATGGATGAATATGCTTGATACCATGAACAGTGACATGCCTTGAATATAGTAATTTTCCAGTAGCTAGTTTCTATTTCTGCTGTTGCGGAAACTTGGTCATTTGCAAGTTGTTAATTATTGGAACACACTCAGCATGAAACAAAGCTACACCCCGCATTATCCAAACCTCACACACTTGTACGCGTTACACCCTCGGCTCGCTTCGGGGACCCCAAGAATCACAGGAAATCATCCCCACTCCAGCCTGTTCAAGTGGCTTTCGACCAGAGCAGCCTGCAAGGCGCTGCTTTACCAAAAAGCAGGCTGCATTATCCTTTATCCAAAGCACAGCCATGGTTTCCCTAGCAGCCGTAGGGAGCGAGGTGCTCGTTAGCTCGTTCAGACCCCTCCCTCAGACTGGTGCCGCTGTCTGTTGCGCTGCGTCCCGTCCCATCAGCTCTGCGCTCTCCACACGTTGCTCTTTCCAAAGCCGAAACCCTAACGCGAGGCGAGGAGCTTCCGTAGTCAGGAGAGCTTTAAGCGGGGGTCCGAATCGCAACCGCGACGAGAAGAATGACCCGGGAAAAGTGATCGAGTTTTCAGGGTCTGATGATAGCGACGCGGAAGCAGCGAGCAAGGAGAAATCCGCGGGTCAGCTGGACGATATCGGCGCGGAGCTAGCTCGCCTTAGACAGGAACGCGCCGCAGCGGAAACAGCGGCGAAAGCCGATGAAGGGATTGGCGGATTCTGGCGTGGCGTGCTGGAGGAGACGCAGATGATTCAATGGCCGGCTTTCACGTCCGTGCTAGGAACGACTGGCGTGGTGGTTGTCGTCATCGTGTCCTCCGCTGTTGTCCTGCTGACCGTCAATGCCGTGCTAGCCAACGTCTCTGACGCTCTTTTTGAGTTGCCAGCAGTCAGGGAGCTCTGGCACCTGTAAGCTCTGTTGCTTCCACGCCCGAGGAAGCCTTTAGGAGGTTTGCCTAGTTTGTTAATGCTTGAGGAGATGACAGAGCCACGTGCAATGGATATCATTGTAGCTGAAGATTAATGTGCCATGAGCAAGTGTGAAGGAGGCTACGCTTGGGTTGGCTAGTTGACGGCCTTTCAAAGTCTTTTTGCCAAACAAGACAAGCGGATAAACGAATGTGTTACATTTGAATCAATTATGAAGCAAGAAGTTCCAAATCTGGGAGACCAGAGCTTGTTGAGCACAATCAACATTTGCATTGACGCTCATGCCATTAGGTTTCTCGTGTGTTTCAATATATAGCGGGTTTCTGCTTATTGAAGTAGTTATGGTTTTTGGTGATGTCCGTGACAAGTGTCAGCGTCCACGATTCCCAGGGGCGCTGAGGTGGCAATCCCTCGTACGTCGAGCTCAATCCACATCCTGTCAGTTCAGCGTTCGGCCAGCACAGCCGCTTTTCCTCAGACACCACCGTAACGCAAATGTTACGCGAATAGTTCGTCATTATCCGTCAGGCACAAGCATCCCCCTACGCGAACGGTGATTCCTGTTATTGACACGGTTTTCAGCGGTACCGGGTCTCGTTTTTCATCGCGAGACTTCGTTTGAAGGAATCACCAGGGCTCAGCCACTCCCTTTTCCCTCAACCGTCCCAGCCCTCCAGCCCGTGTTCACAAGCCCACCCTGTTTCTCCCGCTCACTCACTCCTCAGGCCTTTTCCCCCTCTCACATGCCTTCTAGGGTTTCGCAAAGCCCTTCATTTTATGCTTAGGCTCTGCCACCATTGGCTTGCTTCTCTGTCAGGTGCAGGGAGAGCAGGAGGCACTGCACAGTCGTCCGTGTTTCCGCGTAGCCTCTCGCTTTGCGTCGCTCCTTGAATTTAGACGATACTATGGCCCACGCCATGGCTTCCGTGTCGGGAGCAGCTCCCTCTCTTGAGAAGCTCTCCCTTTCCACTGCCTCCTCCCTCTCCATGTCTCGCTCCTCCTTCGTCTCCTCTCCCGCTCTCGTCGCCTGCCGGCCAGTCGCTCTCTCCGCGAAATGCGGCCCGTCGGTCGCGGTGGTGACGGCGCAAGCCGTAGCGGATGTCGCGGCGCCTGCTGCGGCGTCGCAGCGGCCGTCCGGGCTTTTGTCGGGAACGGACCCGGCGTGGAAGCTGGGGACAGCGGATAAGGCGCGTCTTAAGACGTACTATGAGACTGCCGTGGTTCCCGCTATGCTGGCGGAGTTCGGATATGCGAACCCCCAGGAGGTGCCACGTGTCGAGAAGGTGGTGGTCAACTGCGGCATTGGCGACGCGTCGCAGAGCGCTAAGGTGCGTCGCAGAGAGGGAATGTGTGTCGCGAGTCGAACGTGCGATGCACTAAGGCGCTCTTGATAAGCGATCCTACGGTATCGCCTGGGGATAGAGAGGTAGCGCGATTGCGAATTCAAATCTGAAGCTCCCGGAATAGAAATGACTGGCATTGTGTGTAAGAGCGGTTGCGCGTTCCTGCTATGGTTTGGTGGGTTGTTTAGGCCCAGTTAGGCTTAGGATAATGAAGCTAGCGCGGACGAGGCGGACTGTGGTGACTGTTGCAGCTGTTAGTTGGAGTCGCAGGAGTCCATCGCAGCAGTCGCACAACAGAAGTTGCCGAGACCACGATTTCCAATGTACGCCTCGCATCATCGTCTCAAGCTCAACCTCTTGGTAGCTCAAGAGACGTCATTCGAGGACCTGACAGAGTAGTGTTGAATCGCAGGCAGAGCAAGGGAGAATGCGACGCGTTCTGCTGGGAAAAACCGCAGGCAGAGCAAGGGAGAAGGCGAAGGAGAGGGGATCACGCTGGTTCTGCTGGAAAGTTGACACTCATTGATCTGGCAGCCCGAATAGGTCATGCCATCTGGTGCGTTGCTGATTGGTCGTCGTCATCGCCAGAAGCCGCTGGAGCTTCGATCGTCGTGTGCGATGGGAGATAGCGGTTCGAGTATGCATCGAGTCGTCTGAAATGGCTCATGTCGAGGGGCTGAGGCATCCGATTCAGGATCCGGCCGAGTCCGAGACACGATTGAACTTTTGAGTCGCCGTAGAGGTCACGATATGGCATTTACGATAGTCCATTGAAATGCAGTCAATTCACGGCTTGCGTGCGACACGATAGGGCTAATGTTGAAGCTGTCGGCGCCAATGGGAAACGACCTCGCAGGTGCCACGGGCAAGGCAAGGTCTGCTGTTGGTCAGCAGGGTAATCGTCAGGAGGGTTCGGAGATGACGTGGCTCGCCGACTTTCCAACACCGTTTCCGTTTTTCCCGTTTTCCGCGCCGCCCCCCCGCTTCTTCTCCACCCCTCACCCACTCGCAGACCTTAAACAGCGCGGCCGAGGACCTGACGGCACTGACAGAGCAGCGAAACTGTCGTCTCAGCGTCTCAGCGTCTCTCCTCTCTCATTCCTTCCCCCACCTCCTCCCGCACACCCACCCCCTCCCTTTCCCCTCTCCCCCTTCCTTCCCCTCACCCCCTTCGCATCCTGTTCCCCCCACTCCCGCGCAGACCCTCGACAGCGCGGCCAAGGACCTGGCGGCGTGACGCTATCGACTCACCATCCCTCCCCCTCCCTTTCCACCCCTTCCCCCTGCTCCCGCCCGCTTTCCCCCCTCCCCCATCCCCGCGCAGACTCTCGACAGCGCGGCGAAGGACCTGGCGGCGGTGACGGGGCAGCGGCCCGTGGTGACGCGCGCGCGGAAGGCCATTGCGGGGTTCAAGCTGCGCGCAGGCGTGCCCGTGGGGATGGCGACTACTCTCCGCGGACAGGTAGGGCGCGGGGAATGGGGACGAACGGGGGAAAGGGGGGGAGTCTATTGCTGCAAGTGAGGGGCGGAAGAGGGAGTTTGTTAGAAGGGCGGGGTGGAAGAAAGGAAAGATTGATAGGGGGTTGAGGAAGAGTGAAGTCGGAACGGACGAGGACGAGGTGGAAGGAAGGGCGAAACGAAAAATGGTGAAAGGGAGAGAAGGCAGGAGGAAGGGAGAAAAGAGAGGTGGAATGGCATGAAGGTGATGAGAGAGGTGCAGCGAGGGGGGTGGGGGAAGTGGTGGAATTCCAGGTCCTTTCTTCTCTCCTCCCCACTCCCACGCCCCATCTTCCACCCCTTCCTCCTCCTCCTCCTCCTCCTCCTCCTCCTCCTCCTCCTCCTCCTCCTCCTCCTCCTCCTCCTCCTCCTCCTCCTCCTCCTCCTCCTCCTCCTCCTCCTCCTCCTCCTCCCCCTCCTCCTCTCCCTCTCCCCACGCATCCCTTGCTCCCCTCCCTACTGCTTCCACGAAAATGCACCATCCCCTTCCATGATCTCCTTGCAGGGGTGCCGTGCTGGCTAGTCCAGTATTTTGCAACTTCCCTGTATCCCACCTTTGCACACAGCTCCTGTGCCCATCATCGTGCATTCATTTCACTTGACATCAAAGAGACTATTTTTTACAAAGGGACCAAAGAATCCGGATTTTGCCCTTTTGGGTCGGGCCGAGCAGCATTGCTTTCCCTGCTTCCACATTCTTCCTCCCCCTACATTGAAACACATTCCATGCTATACCCGCTCAAGTCTGCCTTGTGTGTGTGTGTGTGTATTGAGCCTCGTTTCATCAACCTTGCTCTGCCCGGCATGCGCGATTTCCTCATCACCTCAGTAACCTCCTCTGCATCCTTCATCACCTCTCCAACCCCCACCCCCCCCCTCTTCCCCCCCCCCCCTCCCCCAACCTCTCATTTTTCCCCCTCCTCTCTCCTCCCTCCCCACTGTTTCCCCATCTCAGATCATGTACGCATATCTCGACCGTCTCATCAACCTCGCTCTCCCCCGTATGCGCGATTTCCGCGGCGTCTCCCGCGGGGGCTTTGACGGCCGCGGCTACTACTCCATGGGCCTGGCCGAGCAGACGCTCTTTCACCTTCACACATCGCTCACCGTCCCCTTTCTCCAACTTCCCCCTCCCCCACCTCTTCCCCCTCCTTCCTCTCCCCTTCTCTCCTCTCGCTCTCTCTCCCCACCCCTTTCCTCCCCGTCCTCTCGCCGCAACCCCTCCCCTCTCGCTTGCTCCATTTCAGATCATGTACGCTTATCTCGACCGTCTCATCAACCTCGCTCTCCCCCGTATGCGCGATTTCCGCGGGGTCTCCCGCGGGGGCTTCGACGGCCGTGGCAATTACTCCATGGGTCTGGCCGAGCAGACCCTGTACCCGGAGATTCGATACGACGAGATTGACAAGACCCGCGGCATGGACATTTCCATTGTCACCACGGCCAAGACTGACGGGGAGGCGCAGCGGCTTTTGGAGCTTCTGGGAGTGCCGTTTAGGGAGGGTCCGGTGCCGGTTAAGGAGGCGAAGAGCAAGGGGAAGGGGCGAGGGCGTGGGCGTGGGGGTAAGCAGCAGCAGAAGAGCAAGAAGAGGTAGATGGGTGTGGGGAGTGAGGTCTGGTTGTGGTTGGAGGGTTTTTGCGTGATTTCAAGGAAGTTGATTTAGGTTAGAAATCTGTGTGTGCTCTTCATGGAAGTCGTAGCAGCATGTCAGCTGTACACCTACATTAAATTCAATGCTATCAAGTATATGCAGTGACTGATCATTTGTAAGCACATCAAACTTATTAACTAGTATTCATTTGGTGTCACCAGGATAAGAATTTGAAGGAAATGAATTCCTACAGTAACGGCGTTGGATTGTCACAATCGGATTTTTCGTTGAAGCGTCTCCCCTTCGCGAGCCGCTGTCAGCCAATACCTTGTCGCAAAACAGTCGCCCAAGTGACTGATGCCTCCAACCGATGCCAAACACGGCCGAGAAGCTGTTTCTGATCCCCCGTCCTCAAATATACAACCGCACGATAACTTACTGAAACGCAAAGAAGCCCGTAAAAGCGAATTCCACCTTTGAACAAGAGTCGACACACCACGCTGACAAGAGTCGTCTGTGGCAACCTGGCGTAACAGCAGGCATGCATGCATCCAGTAACGCGAGCCACCCACCGAAGCAGGGAGCAATAGAGCCGAGCCATCAAGCAAGAAACAAACCCGCCCCTCTCCGCCCTTGCGCTGCTTTCATCCCGGCATCCCACGTGTTAGGCAACTGCATGCTACTATTGGGTTCGAAAGCCGAGCGTGGTTCCTCGTGGGTCGTTGTTCTGAAGCCGGATTCTGAAACCTGTTTCGGTCTTGTTTGCATGTCTGGTTTCTAAGGCTGGTTTCCCATTTGCTGCGAAGCTGTTACGAAACGGTGCTGGAAATCGCCGTTTAGACACGTGGCAGATTCCTTCTCGCGCAGTCTCCGAGACGCCACGAACACGTTACGTCGCTTGTGAATTTCGCCTTTTAGTTGCTTCGTTACGAACGCGTGTCTAGGCTGCTCCTACACCCCGCGTTACCACATTCCGCCTTACATCCTTGTTTGACCAGTCGCCGAGCGCATTCGCTTTCGCAAGCCGACGAAAAGGTGTAACGTTTCGCGACAGCTGCTGATCATGCCAGAATCTGGTCCCTGCATTCGAGGTGATGACTCAGCAGGTAACCGCTCCGCGCGGCTGGATTTGAACCTCGAGTATTCCGCGCAGCCCTGTATTGCGGAGCTCTGCGCGGAGCAGCGGGCGGAAGGCTGCGCGGGCGCGGGGAGGGGATATTCGGATACAGCCGCGGCGGTGGGGGAACCGCCGGCGGGAGATGACACCGCAGGGTCGGGGGAAACAGCGGTGGGCGGAGAGTGTGGCGGAGCGGAGGCGGAAGAGTCAGACGGCGGAGACGCGGAAGAGCCGGCGGCGCTAGACGACCTCGTCGGAAGGGCCTCGCGATTTGCGCAGAGACTGGCGCAGCGGAGACTCCAGGCGGCGGGGGAGCGCGCGGGGGGGGACGCGCAAGCAGGCGGAAGGGGAGGCGGAGGCGGAAACAGCAGTGGCGGCGCAGGCGCTGGCGGAAGAGAAGGCGCGGACCACACCCGCGCGGGGGGAACGGCGGGAGGAAGCGGGGAAGGCGGAGTTGGGGGGAGCGGGGGGAACACCGGGGGAGGCTTTCAGGCTATTTTAACGGCGATAGGTGCAGGGGAGGATGATGAGGGCGCAGGGGGGGATGGCGACACGGATAACGATTGTGATAATAGCGAGGACGAGGATAAAGAGGAGAGTGGTGATACTAGCGAGGATACTAGCAGTAACGATAGTGACGACTCAGATGCGGAGGAGGAGGGGGAGGGGGAGGATAAAAGCGAGAGCAGTAGCGGAGAGAGCAGTGACGAGGATGACAATAGCGAGGATGACAGTAGCGAGGATGATAATAGCGGGTACGGCCACCAGGCGGGCAGGGGGAGCGATTTCTGGTTCACGTTCGGCGCGCGCACGGGCATGAGCGACGAGGGGGAGGCGGAGGCGGAAGCGGGGGAAGGGGGCGCGCGGGGGAGGGGGGAAAGGGGCAAGCGGAAAGGGTGGGTGAGTCGAAAGGAGGCTGCGCGCGCGTTTAGTGCGCATCCCGTGGCGCATGCGACGCGCGTATGGTCTTCCGCGCATGGCAGGACGTCCGCGCTCTGCAGGAAGAGGCGGAGCGGGGGAAACGGCGGAAGCGGGGGGAACGGGGGGAGCGGGTTGAGCGGGGGGAGGGGACGGGAGGAAGCGCGGAAACAGGCGGAGATGGGGGCGCTGTGGGATTTTGGGGGGACGGGGGAGGGGGAGGGGGAGAGGGGGGAAGGGGAGGCGAGTGGGGAGAAGCGGAAGGGGAAGGGAAAGAAGAGGGGTGCAGAGCGGTGCGATACAGTGAACGTGCACCAGATGCTGCTGTCGCGCGAAGTGAATGTGTCGGTACGGATTTGATTTGATTCAGCCTGTCTGGACTTAGATTTCCAACTGTCTGTGGCATTTTGGGGTCAAACGTCTGACCCCAAGGGCGTTCAAATTGATTCAGTCGGTCTGGAAACCCGTGAAACTCCAATGCACTGCATCCCATCCCATTGATCACAGAAATTCGGGCGCTTCAGTGGGTCGGATCGGTGTCACCTGGCGCAGTCTTTTCTCCCATGCGATGGCCCCATGGTGGTGGACAAGGTGGCGTCGCGCGCTTACATCGGGCAATTCAGCGGCGATGGGGACCTGTTTGTGGCTGGCTTCCAGGTGAGTGTGTGGAGGGGTGAGTGTGTGGAGGGGTGAGTGTGTACGTGTAGGTGATTTTTGAGTCGGGTCAAACTTTGCGTTGGCTGTGGGGAGGGAAGCAGATGCATGTGAGTGAGCCGTTGCCATTGAGGTGCATCACTACCACCACTATTTCAATTGTTTGTTACTCATTTGTTTGCTACTCGATTGGGAAGTCGCTTCCATTTTCCCTGCACTACCTCTACATCAATTATCAATTCCCTCTATTGCTCTCCCTTCTTTTGTGCCCTATACCAACCGTCTCGCGCGCGATCAGGACCGTCGGATTCGCGTGTACGATGTGGATCGAGGGTGGTCGTTGAGGAAGGATGTGATAGCTCGCAACCTGAGATGGACCATCACTGACACTGCACTCTCTCCGGACCAACGCTTCCTGGTGCGTATCTCATGGAAACGGGGTACCATAGTAACACAGTAGCAAGTGTACAATGCAGTGCAAGTCGAGGGTGGACGTTGAGGAAGGGTGTGATTGCTCGCAATCTCTGTCACTGATGGTCCATCAATCACCGACACTGCACTGTCTCCCGACCATCGCCGCCTGGTAAGTTTTCGGTGGTAACAGGGTAACTGCTACACCGACACTGCACTCTCTCTCCTGACCATCGATTCCTGGTATGTTTCTTGTTGTAACATCATGAGTCGTAACAAGGTAACAGCCTGTTGAGCATGACGGATGACAATCCGTCCCTCACCTCATGTCTCTGCATCCATCCATCATACCAATCGTGCATCTTGTAAGCGTTGGTGCTGGCTCTGGTAGCAAAGCGGCCGATCTCTTTAAATGAGATTATCACCCCTTCTTTTCCTTCATTTCCCTCCTTCTCCCTCTCCCTCCTCACAGGTCTATGCATCCATCACCCCCATCGTGCATCTGGTGAACGTTGGTTATGGGAGTGGGGAAGTTGAATCTCTTGCCAATGTCACGGTGAGCCAAGCACACTCTTGGTATGTGCTCACCATGTTCCATATACTAGCTTCACTTGCCGATTGGAAGTTGTTCAAAGCGCATTTTCTCGTGTGTCCTGCTAAAATCACATGCTCAGGTGTAGGAATTGGCCCTGTTGAGTGCAGTGCTCTACGCCTTGGCATCTGGTCGTGTAGTCATCCCCTACCCTCAAAAGCCCCTCCTCCTTGCAACTACCCCTTCACCACCATCTGCCGTTCGGTGCCCCCCTGCCATCAGGACATTCATGAGGAGCTGAACTTCACGGCAGTGGAGTCGCGGCGCAGGGAGCGCAGCTTCGGCATCTGGTCGCTGCAATTCTCATCCGACGGTCGGGAGCTCATCGCAGGCAGCAGCGATCGCTCGCTCTACGTCTTTGACTTGGAGAGGAATCAGCCGATTCTCCGAGTGAAGGCGCACCAGGTAGGTGGGGGGGGGGCGGGGTCATCAGGTGGGTTCGTGCTTGCACCTCAGCTCATCGGGGGCGGCAGCAATCGTTCCCTCTACGTCGTAACGATCGCATCTGCAAGGTGTGGGACCGCCGCCTGTCTCTCACCTGCCACATGCCCCTTTACTCCTACCTTCTCCCCACTCCCTTACTGCAGGACGACGTAAATGCTGTAGCATTCGCGGGCGAAACCTCTCAACTGATCTTCTCAGGCAGTGACGATCGCATCTGCAAGGTGTGGGACCGGCGGTTGTTAGACAACACCGAGCCCATCGGCCCCCTTCGCCTGCTCGAGCCCGGTTGCAGCCCACTGGACCACCTTTAACCGCATTGGACTTCTCTACTTCCTGTGCACTGGTCTCCCAACCCCACCCGGCACCCCCTTACCCCCCAGGATGATGTAAATGCTGTTGCATTTGCAGACGAGACCTCCCAGAGTATCTTCTCCGGCAGTGACGATCGCATCTGCAAGGTGTGGGACCGGCGCCTACTCGACCTCGTTTGGGCATCATTAAAGCCCCCCTTCCCTTCTTCCAATATGCACTGGTCCGTTCCCTCCGCCTTCCCACTCCCCTACACCAGGACGATGTGAATGCAGTTGCATTTGCAGACGAGACCTCGCAGCTTATCTTCTCAGGCAGTGACGATCGCATCTGCAAGGTGTGGGACCGGCGCTTGCTAGACAACACCGAGCCCATCGGCCCCCTGCGCCTGCTCGACCCTGTCAGTCAGACCTCACTCCACCGCACCCCACCCCACCCCCTCCCCCCATCTCAGGACGATGTGAACGCCGTAGCGTTTGCGGATGAGACCTCCCAGCTCATCTTCTCAGGCAGTGACGATCGCATCTGCAAGGTGTGGGACCGGCGATTGTTAGACAACACCGAACCCATCGGCCCCCTTCGCCTGCTCGACCCCGTTGGACCCATGCACATTGGTGGTGCCGCTGGCTCTTCTGCTGCTGGTGGTGCTGCTGCTGGTGGTGCTGGTGGTGCTGCTGCTGCTGCTGCTGCTGCGTGGTGTTGGTGGTGGTGGTGGTGGCAGTGGCAGTGGTGGGGTTGAGAGGCAGGGGGTGGGGTGTCGGAACAAGCCGGTGGGGGTGTTGGTGGGGCACACTGAGGGTATAACGCATCTGGCTTCTAAAGGGGATGCGAGGTGCTTCCTTACCAACGGCAAGGACCAGACGATGAAGCTGTGGGACATTCGAGTCATGATGGACCCTGCTGCTTATGAAGAGTGAGTTTATAATGAGTTTATATGTTCATAACGAGTATGTAGTGTGAGCATGTGTAAGAGTGAGCAGTTAATTTGTGTGTGTGTGGGTGAGTGAGCAGTTAATTTGTGTGTGTGTGGGTGAGTGAGCAGTTAATTTGTGTGTGTGTGGGTGAGTGAGCAGTTAATTTGTGTGTGTGTGGGTGAGTGAGCAGTTAATTTGTGTGTGTGTGGGTGAGTGAGCAGTTAATTTGTGTGTGTGTGGGTGAGTGAGCAGTTAATTTGTGTGTGTGTGGGTGAGTGAGTGGTTAATCAGTGGCACCAACGGCAAGGACCAGACGATGAAGCTGTGGGACATCCGAGTCATGATGCTTATGAAGAGTAAGTTATGCTTATATCGAGTGCATTTTGATCCTGCGAAGGCTGTGTAGGCACGTTTTGTTATCCTTGGAACAGAACGCCACTTCCCTTTTTTCTTCCTTTGTAGCCCCCCTCTCCCTCCCACATCTCCCTTACCCCCCTTGTCATCTCCCATCCCCCCCTGCTCCTTTTCCAGTCTCCCCCCTTTGCAAATTCCTTTCTTCCAGTGTTATTATCGCTGGATGGACTATCCCAGGAGGGGCATGCAAGTTAGCTCAGTCTCTTTGTCTCTCTGCCTTTGCTTCTGTTTGTGTCCCTCTCTCTGACTCCTGTCCCTTGCCAGTCTTCCCCCTCCCCGAATCCCCTTCTTTCAGTGGGACTATCGCTGGATGGACTACCCTGGCAGGGGAATGAGAGTGGCCCATCCCAACGACCAGTCGCTCATGACCTACCGCAACCACCACGTGCTGCAGACGCTCATCCGCTGCTACTTCTCCCCTCTGCACTCCACGGCGCAGCGATTCGTGTACTCTGGGTCGCACGACGGGGCTGTGTATATCTATGACCTGGTGAGTGCACGGCGCGTGAAGGGCAAGGGTGTGTGAGCTGGTATGGGGTGCTACAGACGCTCATCCGCTGCTACTTCTCCCCTCTGCACTCCACGGCGCAGCGCTTTGTGTACTCTGGGTCGCACGACGGTGCTGTGTATTTCTTTGACCTGGTATGTGTGTTTAATGTACAGAATGGGTGGTTACAGTAGAAAATGCTACACATGAGACAGTGTGTGTGTGGCCTGCCATAAGCCCAGGCACTGCTCCCCTCTGCACTCCATGGCTCAGCGTTTCGTGTACTTCATCTCGCACGTCAGTGCTGTCTAAATGTTTGACATGCAAGCTAGTGGTGAGTTTTGAGACGTGTCAAAAGCCCCTGCCTCTCCTCCCTCCCTTCTGTGCCTCCAGATGACTGGCAAGCAGGTGGCGAAGCTGAAGCACCACGGGTCAACCGTGCGGGATTGCTGCTGGCACCCCACACGGCCATCCCTGGCGTCAGTGGGGTGGGACGGCAAGGTGGCTGTGTGGGAGAGCTTTCACGGGGACACTCAACCCACCTTTTCGCCCCCCTGGTTCCCTTCCCATTCCCCCAGTTGACAGGCAAGCAGGTGGCAAAGCTGAAGCACCATGGATCCACAGTGCGGGATTGCTGCTGGCACCCCACACGACCAGCCCTGGCGTCGGTGGGATGGGACGGCAAGGTGGCTGTGTGGGAGAGCTTTCACGGGGACACTCAACCCACCTTTTCGCCCCCCTGGTTCCCTTCCCATTCCCCCAGTTGACAGGCAAGCAGGTGGCAAAGCTGAAGCACCATGGATCCACAGTGCGGGATTGCTGCTGGCACCCCACACGACCAGCCCTGGCGTCGGTGGGATGGGACGGCAAGGTGGCTGTGTGGGAGAGCTTTCACGGGGAGACGCCCCCTGAGTGCAAGAAGATGCGGCAGATCCCCGTTACCAACCACGAGGACTTATTTGATGAGTAGAGGGGGTGAGGAAGGAGAGGAGAGGGGGAAGGGAGGGGGCACTGGTGTGAGGGGAGGGGGCACTGGTGTGAGGGGAGGGGGCGCTGGTGACAGTGTAAGGGAGTGGGGACGGCAAGGTGGCTGTGTGGGAGAGCTTTCACGGGGAGACGCCCGTTGAGTGCAAAAAGATGCGGCAGATCCCCGTGACTAACCATGGGAATATTTGACGACTAGAGGTGGCTTGGGAGGTATGGGAGGGGGAGAGTGGCGAAGGGGGTTGTGAAGGGATAGTACATGGATACACCCCTCCCTTTGATGTGTAATATAGCAATGCACCCTCCCCCCATTGCTCATGGGGATAGCTGTGGCAATAGAGGAGTTTGGGGAGGTGAAGAAGGGGAGAGGAGAAGAGGTGTGGGGGAGAGGAGAGGAGGTGGTGGGGAAGGGGCATTGGTGCTGGTCGGTGGGGTGGGGAATGTTCGCCCTATTGTGTAAGATAGTCTCCCTTCCCGCTTTTCCCTCCCCTCCCTAGCCCCCTCCCTTTCCCGATTTCTCCCTCGTTTCCTGCCCCAATACTCTCAGCTGCCAGTCTCCCTCCTCTTCCCCCTTCCCCTTCCCCATTCCCCCTCCTCCTCCCTCCATCTTCTCAAGCCCCTCTTCCTGTCTCTCTCCACCCGATACTGTCTTCCTGCTCCTTAGATAAAGGATGCCATCGGTGATTGTGAGTGAGGTGATGATCCGATTGATGGTAGTGGTGTGCAGGAGAACTCTTGTGTTTCTTAGGGTGTTTCCCTTGCCTGCCCCTCTGTGTCACGCTGTGAAATGTGCATATGACTGCTATGTTTTCCATGTTCTCGCAACATTTGAGCACAGATGGAGTGTACAAATCAGCTTACTAGCAATGTCGGGGCTTGATGGATAAATATTGTAGAGAGTTCCTGACCTGGAGGGTGTAGTGATTTGACACTGGCCTGCTTTTACTATGGTACTATTCAAACAAACAATCAGAGCAAGCAGCCCGTGAATAATACACCAGCTACACCAAAGCATTCACAAACAAATCGACCTGGCTTACACCATATCACGACACAAGTGATTCAGCTACATGATGAAACAAACAAAGCTAGTGGGCCCATCCGCTAGAGTGTGAGCCAAGGCTCTTATTCCCCACTTTGGGGGCATGCAATGCATGTGTATGGGCAAGGCAGGCTACTCTGCTGTGAATGCGGCGAAGGCGGGAAGGTCAGAGATGGCAGTGAAGCTGGGCTGGTGAAGGGAGAGGTTGGTAGGAAGGAGTGTGCATGCACGTTTGTGTCCGGGTGGGTGGGTGGGTGGGCTACTCTGCTGTGAATGCGGCGAAGGCGGGAAGGTCAGAGATGGCAGTGAAGCTGGGCTGGTAAAAGGAGAGGTTGGTAGGAAGGAGTGTGTATGCATGCATGTTGAGTCCGGGTGGGCGGGTGGGTGGGTGGGTGGGTGGGTGGGTGGGTGGGCTACTCTGCTGTGAGTCTGGCGAAAGCGGGTAGATCGGAGATGGCAGTGAAGCTGGGCTGGCACATATGACGCTCCAGCTCTGCTCTTGTGGCTTGCATGACCACCTGAGGGCGGGGAGGGGCATGAGAACAAGGGGGGAGGATGGGTGTGAGAACACAATCTGGGCTGCTACAAACAGTATGCTCTAGGGGCTTGCATCACTCCATAAGGGAGCAAAGGGGGATTGAGCAAAAGGGGAGGGGTCCGTGGGTGGGGGAGAAGTGGGGGAGAAGTGGGGGAGAAGTGGGGGAGAAGTGGGGGGGGAGCAGCATTTAGGCTGGCTCAGATAGTGCTCTGCTTGAAAGAATGATCTATCTCAGACTGACTTCACCTTGACTTCCAATAAATTCACCCGCCCGGCTCGCATTGAACTCAACGTTACATTGATACACATTGACTTGCATTGACTCACATTGACTTCACCCTGACTCTCCATTGACTCACGTTGAACTCCATGTATGATGCCTTGAGCTCCAGCCAGTTAGCGTCCAGCATCTCAAACGTCACACAGTAGAGATCCTCAAACGCTGTTGGGTGCTCTGGTAGAATCTTGAGGAAGGCCCGTCCGGCTACTGTTGCGGGGATGTCTGGAGGGAGATTGGCAGGGGGGGAATGGACAAGGGAAGGGAATCCAGAGATGGAAAAGGGAACGGCGCATCCAATGTCTCAAACGTTACACGGTAGAGATATTCAATTACGAAGGGTGTGAGGGTTGGGAGGCATGTGAGGGATGTGAGGGTGTGAGGGGTGTGAGGAAGGGAAGAGTTTGCCTGTCTTCCTGGACAGGGAGGGACGTGTGACAGTCTTTCAGACCCGGGCGCTCACCTTTGCGCAAGTCGAGGATGCTTATGAGGAGTACGGTGATGTTCACGCCAGCTGCTCCAAAGGGGTACTCCCACTCTGCCCTGCGACCCTCCTGCTTCTGCATTATACGTTGAAACGACCTCTGCACAAGGTGAATCACATGTGGTGAAAAAGAGCTCACAATGAGGTGCAAATTGTGTTACCTACAGAATCTCAAAAAGGACTTTTCAAAAAGGCTGTTCCTTGATATCATTTCTCTCATCCCCATTCTCCAATCATTTCTCGCATCCTTGACATCCCCCCACTTCCCCCCTCCCCCCCCCCCCCCCCCCCCCTCAAACTTCCCAAACCCCCCAACATATCCTCCCCAGTCCCCCCACACCTCCCCCAACGTACCGGGTACGTGCGAGCATAGTACACCAGATTCTCCAGCGAAAAAATCCCCCGCCCCTGAAATCCGAGGCCGGGTTCTTCCCCTGCCACCCCATCTCCTTCCACCCAGCCACCTCCACCTCCTCAGTCAACACCCGCCCCGGATACGCCTGCTCCCACAGCTCTACCAGCGCCAATCTGTGCTCCTCCTTGTCGTTTTCAAAGGGCGGCTGTATCCTCGCTTGTAGCTGCTTCAGACACCACTCCTGGGGTTCGGAGAGGGTGATGGGGGGGAGGGCGGGGACTCCCCCGCGCAACTGCGGGGGGCCTCCGCGGGAGGGTGCGCGCGTGTGCGGGGGGAGCAGCAGCGTGGAGGCAAAAGAGCCGCCCAGAGCAAGAACTTTGGTGCGCGCACCCGCCATAAGCTGGCCTGGTGGCAGGGGAGTGGGGCGAGATGCGGGAAGAGTAGTGGGGTAAGGGAGTGAGAAACGGGAAGAAGGGGGAAAGAAGGATTAATCCTATCCTGGTTATGCCTGCATTCGTCCTAAGCACTCAACAACATTACTAGTGTCATTGTAAAGCTCTTTGTAAAAGTAGAGAAGGAAAAAGAAGAGAATGATGATACTAGACCCACCTAGCCATGAGGCCCATTGGAAGACGAAGGATCCGAGAAGGTGCTGCCACACTCTCGAGCCGCCTTCCCCTGGCCTTGGGGATCCGGGCGTCTGCACAAAAACAAAATTTCCGTCAAATGAACGGCATAAAAAAGGTTAATCGGGAAACAGAGGGAACGCAATGAAGGACTTCCGTCAAGAAGGAAAAGGTCACGAAACAAAACGAGTCGGAAAGAAAGGCTGACAACACGCGGGTGAATCGCTAGCTAAGGCGACGGCTGGAGACATGTAATTTTGCAAGCCAAGCAAATAGATGCCTTGTAAGGGAATAACATGTCGACGGAAAGACGATGGCATGTAAGATGCTTAGTTCTTGAGGAACGTATGGGGTTATGGAGGACGGTTAACAAAACGAAGTATAAAAGATGCTATAGCGTCCAAACTGAAGAGTATGCCGTATCTTATCTGCACAAAAAACATGGTACGCCGTCAGCATGTAATTCGTTGATCGCCATGACTATTTGACTTCAATACCACGTTCATGGCTCCGAAGAGCGTCACTGATAGACATACCTTCGCGTCTGCACTTGGGCTGGCGACACCATTCGCGGGATTCGCACAGGTCGCAGACGTCGCAGGCGGATCGCGTCGGTCGTCATCGTCGTCGTGTCTGTCGTCGCATGACAGTAGCGGCTCTTGAAGGGTGGATCGCACTGCGCTGCCTTCGTTGCTGACTCGACGTCTAATTACGGCTGATTGAGGCATGACCGATACAATCTACAACCAAATATAGATTCTAACGTAGAGAAGAAAAGTTCAGTTTACGATAAACTACCCTACCATACTATTGTAAGCCAGCTTCCGTAACAGTACCTGATGAAAAGCCGAATCGAGGCCGAAAATACGAGCAATCAGGAGGAGGTGGAGTGGACTCACTTTCGAGGAAGCCTACCACAGAACAACAGATATTAAAGGAACGAACAGCACGTCTGAGACGGCGACGTAGACTGACGAACGAGAAAATTTACCATCGAAAGCTTCAGAACCGAACGGTAGAGTAGTCTGACGTGAATGAACAATGACAATGGAGCCACGCTAGCTCATCAAAAAGCTAAATAAAACGACCGTTGAGCACTGATAATGGCTGCACAGACAGACATGAATCAGCCTGGTGATAACAACCATCGAGGTTCAGGATCCCCTGCTAAAGCAACCCCTTGGGAACTCCCTGACAGAATGCTGCTGCCTGTCTGACTCCCTGACAGGCTGAAATTGAACAAAGATAGAACTCCGTCCAACAGCACCCTTTCGAGTGGTCATTGCTAACGGAGAAACGTCGATTCCGTCCGTGTCCTGTCAGCATTGCCCGTCCGCGACATCCATCCCTCTGCTTCCGTTCACTGGCGGTTGGAAATGGGCGACTGCGGCTCCGTCAGAAAGTGTGTCAGCCGAGAGTGCGGTGGAGCAACAACCAATCAGAGTAGAGCCCGCGAGCGAGCCACCCAACCTCCACTTGTGCTACGATTACCATGCATCGGTGTACTTTCACATTTACCATAAAAACGAATAGTGAGTACTCCCGAAAACTATTTTATAATGATCATCACCACTAAAATATTACAGAAACGTGATATCAAGCATTTGTCAGTTAACTATTGCAGGCTCTAACTGCCTATCCCTTGATAGATTTAGTCCTCATCCATCCCTTCGCGCGCAGTGAAGGAGACTTGTGGGGAACCAGGGACTCCATCAGCTTCCTAACTCTATGATGCTTTGTTGTATCATGAACAGCAGCAGGAGACGCCTCATTTTCAATCTGCATCAAGAGAAAAGAGCAGAAAAAAAAGTCAAGCACAGTTCCAGGGACATAGAAAGAGGCAGGCACCATAAAAACAATTACATCACAGCACAGCATACCTTTACCACCCTCTTTTGAAAGCACGTGAAGTCCCGCTTTCTCAGGGCTGACCGCAGCATCTGCCGGGCCGCCCGCCCAAAATTCTCCTCCGCTTCCCGAGCCAAAGCCGACAGGGCTGGCTGCACCTCAGCTGCCAGGTCCGGCCGAAGCTCCGCCTGTCCCGAAGCACAGCGCAGTGCCAGCAGCACCACTACAGACGCCATTTCCACCGGCCATTCCCCCGCCGTCACATCCAGTCGGCTCAAAAACACGTCTACAGCTTCAGCCAGGTTGAATCCGCAGGTAACACCTCCCCCAGACACCCCTCCCTCAGTTTCCCCTCCTCCTGCTGGGTGTGTGTGCATGAGGGAGTGGATGAGCGACGGGCTGGTGATGCCGGTTACCAGCTGTAACACCACAATGCCGTACGCATGCACATCGTCACTTAGTACGCCCGTGCTGCTGTTGCCATGCTGGCAAGAGCCCTCCGCTCCTGCTGCTGTGCTGCTGCTGGGGTTAGAATCTGAGGCAGAGGCAGAAGCGGAGAGAGGGCTGTTCCCCAGGCTACCATGGAAGGGAGACGAGGAGAAGGAGAGCCCAGCGCCGCTGAGTTTACACGCGGAGTTGCGGTCCAGAAGCACGTTCTGTAGAGTCACGGCGCCGTGCAGCATGGGCGGTGAGTGCTGGTGCATGAAGAGCAGCGCGCCTGCCAGCTCCGAGGCCAGTCGCAGCCGGTCCACCCAGGAGAGCCACAGCGCCTCTAGCTCCTCCTCCTCCTCATCCCCGAAATTCATGCCCTGTTTTCCGCTAGGAGAAGCAGCGGCACCATCCCCTGCACCGCTGCTGCTGCTGCTACCAGCACCCTCCTCTGCTGCAGTAGCAGCAGCAGAACCAGCAGCACCGCCACCATCACCAGCGGCAGCAGCGGTGGCAGCGGAAATGAGGGAGTGGATGCGGGAGAGGCGGGCAGAGAGGCTGCCCCCAGGAGCGAGCTCATAGACCAGGCAAGGGTACTCAGGGCAGTGACCCATCAGCAGCAACAGGTGTGGGTGCCTGAGCCGCCTTAGGACATCCACTGCCACTTGCACTGCTGCTTGTACTGCTGCTTGTACTCCCTCTCGGGATGCTTCTGCTACTTGACTCCCGCCTTCTGTGGGTGGATCGTGGAGACCGGAGGAACCAAAGGAACCGAACGCACCCGATGAGGCAACAGCAGCACCATCTCCTTCCACCACCACCTGCTCTTCTTCCTGCTGTCCCCCTCCCTCTGCCCCGTCTTCTGCATTCTTCCCAGTTTTCCCAGTCTTCCCAGTCTCATCTGTCGTTCCAGACGCCTCCTCATGCACAGTCAGCAGTTTGATTGCCACCTGGCACCCAAATATCTCCCCCCGGTAGCTCGGCCCGAGCCTGCCTCGGCCAATCAGCTGCGAGGGCGAGAACCCCCCCGTGGCTCGGAGAATCTGGTCCGGGGGGAAGCGGTGGCAGTCCGCCGAGTCTGCCCGGCTGGTTTGGAATCCGGCTTGGGAAGAGGAGGACGAGAACGAGGAAGGAAAGGGGATGGGAAAAGCTTGCTGCTCGTTGCCCCCCATTCCAGGATTACTGCTGCTGCTGCTGTTAGCAGGGCTCGCAGCACCACACGACCCACCATCTCTTGACCCGTCTCTTGCTGTCACCGCTGCAGCAAACCCTGCTGTTGCTGCAACCTCTGCTGCCACTGCCTCTACCCCTCCCCCCATCTCCCCCTCATTCCCCATGCTCCTCCTGCCAGACACCCACAGCTTCTTGCCCACCACCACAGGCTGCTGGGTAACAACAGGGGATCCCTCACCTTTCAAGCCTTTTTCTGGGTGATTTCCCCCTTGCTCCAACCCACCCTTGAAAATTCCTCTTCCACCCTCTCTTTCTCCCTTGCTTCCTCCCTCCCTTGCTACCTTTCTCCCTCCCCCTATTGCTTGCTCATGCGATACAGTCCGTGCAACCTTCATTCCTCCGGTCCCTCTGCCCACCACCGGACCTGTGAGCGGGGTTACGTTCGGCGATGGCGAGCCTACCGAAGCTGCTCCCGACCCTGCTGCCGAACCTGCTCCCGAGGCTGAGGTTGGGCCAATGCGAGGAACAATGAGTAGGCTCGTGTCGATCCCTTCAAACTCGTTCCCCTTCACATGGAAATCCTCGCTCCCCTGGTGCGAATGCCACCCGGAACGCCCACCTGAAAATCCACCTGAAAAACCACCTGAACGTCCACCTGAGCCCTTGGCAGCTTGCAAATCAGAGTGAATCGCGGAAATACCAGCCGCTACACTCTCCAGCCCCTTCCACAGGGGAGACTTATCCCCCTGCGACCTCTCCCCTCCATACGCCTTATCCCCCTGCCCCGTCCCCTTGCCAAACCCCCCCTGCCCCCCCTTGCTGCTGCTGCTGCTGGTGCTGGTAGTCCCACTGACGGACGAGGAGGAAGGGAATAAGCCTCGGCCCCTGGGGGGGTGGGGAGGGGGGTGCCCTGCGGGGTGATGGAGGCAGACGAGGAGACAGAGCCGGAGTGCCTACGGGTGTGGTAGGCTGCTGTTCCCTGCTGCTGCTGCTCCTGTTTATCCTGCTGCCGCTGCCCTTGGTTCTGCTGCCCCTGCCCCTGCCCCTGCCCCTGCCCCTGTTTCTGCCCCTGCTGTCCCTGCTGCTGCTGCTGCGTGCCTATTAGAGCAGCAGGGTGCACGGGGGACGGCTTGTGCTGCTCGACCAGAATCTTCTGCAGCCCGGTGAACTGCTGCCGCATCTGCTGCTGCAGCCGCATCATGCGCTGCCGGTCCGCCTCTGACACAGGCCCACTGTTCGAACCTGCTGCTGCCCCTGCTGCTGCCGCCGCTGCTGCTACAGCTGTTTTGTCCCCTGCGGCCCCCGCCTCGTCCCCCATGCCCCCTCCTCTTCTCCCCACCCCTCCTCCTGCTGCTCGTCCTCCTGGGGTTAATGCTCCAGGGCTTGCGCCTGGGAGGGAGAAGCCTCTAGGGGAGGCCAGGGGGACGAGTGAATTTGGATTGTCGTGGCTAGCCGCACGGCTGAACCCCGCGTTACTGTTCCCAGCATAGAGTCCCAAAGCACCTGAGGATTCACCTGGGGTTCGCCCGTCCCTGCTGGAGGCGCTAAGGCAGCCAGGGCTGGGGGTGGGAGCGCGGGACGGGTGCGGGGAGGTGCTATCTGGGACGATGATTCGCAACGGGCGGAATTTTTTCTGCCCGACGGGCAGGTTATGTTGCTGCTCGGGCAGGTCCTGCGACTGCTGCTGCTGCTGCTGCTGCTGCTGCTGTTTCTGCTGCTGCAGCAGCTGAAGCTGCTTCAGCACCTGCTGCTGATGCTGCTCCTCATGCACCGTCGACGGTGTTGGCAGCAGCACCGCTGGCACCCCGGCACCAGCAGTACCACCAACACCACCACTAACACCGCCAGCAGCAGCGCCACCAGCACCAGCAGCACCGGCACCAAAGCCAGAGCTACCAGCAGCAGCCACCCCACCAGGGCTTCCCAAGGCGGCAGCAGCACTCCCAGCACGCACTCTACCAGCCACCTCGGCTCTATCCCACAGAGACACTATCCGCTGTTGCCCGATTGCCACTCTCTGAAGCTCTGCCTCCCAGTCCGCTATTGTGAAGGACGACTTGGGCCGACACACCGCATCGTACCCATCGTCGTCGTCGTCCTCGTCCTCGTCCTCGTTATAGTCGTCTTCGTTATCTTCGTTGTCGCTATCAGCAGCGTAATCGCCGTCCTTGTTGTTGTAACCGTGTTGATCGTCGTCGGCATTGTTCGCGTCACACCCGTTGTCAAGAGCAGCATAGCCGGCTGTAGCAGGAGTAGCAGCAGCGGCGGTGGTGGCAGCAGAAGAGGAGGAACCAGAGGAGCCAGCTTTACGTGAAGCAGGAGTGGCAGAAGAAGACGAGGAATGCGAGTCGGGGAAGCGAGGCGACGCCGGGGCGGCATGGTTTGGACTGGAGGGGTTGCCCTTGCTTTGTGATTTAACTTTGCATGAGGATTTGGAGGACGAAGAGGAGGAGGAGGTGCCTGGTTGGCCCACCACTAGCATGCATCCAGGGGGGAGGCGGCGGAGCAAGGGGTGTGTGGATTGAGTGAGAAGGCGGAAGACAAACCTAGGGGGGAGTAGCAGGAACGGAGAAGGGGGAGAAGGGAGGGGAGAGCGAAGTTAGTTGGAGGGGAGGGAGGGAGGAAGTATGGTTTGCCATGCCAGCCACAGGCATGCATTCAGTGAGTAGGTCAGGCACGACCAAGCATCCAGCTCACCTTGTCGCCCCCTTCCAACGTGGCACCTCTTGTTGCCAACGTAAAGCCGCTCTGCTGCAGAGCCTCGTCCCTCCTCTGCCCCCACGCCATGTGCATGCGCACAGGCACCCCCTTGATCCCCACAAACCCACCGTTCCCCACACACGTACCTCTTGTTCCCCACGCATACACACCCACCTCTTGTTCCCAACATATAACCGCTCTGCTGCTGTGGCCCGCACAGCCTGGCACAGAGCCTCGTCCCTGCGCTGCCCCCACTCCACGTGCACGCGCACAGGCACCCCCTTGATCCACCCACTCGCACCTCTTGTTCCCCACACACGCACCTCTTGTTCCCCACACACGCACCTCTTGTTCCCCACACACGCACCTCTTGTTCCCCACACACGCACCTCTTGTTCCCCACACACGCACCTCTTGTTTCCAACGTATAATCGCTCTGCTGCGGTGACCCGCACAGCCTGGCACAGAGCCTCGTCTCGCCGCTGCCCCCACTCCACGTGCACGCGCACAGGCACGCGCGCCTGCCCGCACTGCTCCAGGAGCGGCTGCAGCAGCGCCTGCAGTACAGGGGACACCCCCTCGCTGCTGCCCCCGCTGCTCTTCTGCTGGAGGGCCGCGCCCACTGAGATGAGGAGGAAAGGGCAGGCGGGAAGCAGGGACAAGGGAGGGTGCTTCAGTAGGGCTCATCTCGCTGCCCCCAGTGTTGCCTTTCTGCTGGAGAGCCGCACCCACTGAGAGAATTAAGGGAACGGCAGGAGGGAAGCAGGGACAAGAGAGGGTGCTTCAGTAGGGCTCATCTCGCCGAGGCCCCCACTCCACGTGCTCGCGCACAGGCACGCGCGCATGCCCACACTGCTCCAGCAGCGGCTGCAGCAGCGCCTTCAGCACGAGATAGGAAACGCACGGTAATGCAGAGCTATGGGATATAAACACGCTCTCGCCTCACTTAGCGTTCCTCTGCTACACATGCCACAACACTTGAAGGATTAGGGCAAAACTACTTACATATGCCGAGCCCTTCTCCTGCCACGAAGCACAGCACAATCTCAATCCCCGAACTCGAATTCAATCCTCCCTTGCTTCCTCCTCCTCCTCCTTCTTGACTCGGCACCAACTCTCCTCCTTCCCCATCCGTGTCTCTCCCTCCGAGAATCCCCTCTGCTCTTTTCTCCGCAGCTTCCTTCTCCAGCTGCTTCTGCCGGTCGTGTAACGCTAACGTTAACAGAGCGCCGTTCAGCTCCATGTTCTTGACGGAGTTTGCTTCCACCATCCAGAGCCTCGGCGGAGAGGCTCCAGTTTGGTTGGTGGCTGATGACGTCATGCTGTCCTGATAAAGAACCAGCCCTTATAACGCGTTTATTTGATGGCACCAATCATTCAACTATAGTCTTGATAACGCCACAGAGGACGGAAGCTGCTCAAGCTTGGGTTTACAACCTTATCACATGCTGCTACTTCAACGAAGTCGTGCTGGATAGAACGGCGCGAAGACTCTCAGGAACTTAGCTAAGTTTGTTGGGCTGGAGCGGGATGATGATCGGAGTCAGCGTAAGAGGTCAGCTGAGAAGAGATGAAAGGTAAAATGCAGGCGAGAGTCAGACTACCCTTAGCTGCTCGCAATATGGCTAGACTACTCTCCGAAAGCAAGGTTGTAAGACTTAGTATCTACTATTACGATAAATAAAAGGATGACGGAAGCGGCCTAGATATCTTAGCCCCTCTGCTATGTAGCTTCACGAAATGGAGGGAAGAGAATGAACCGTTGACCAGGGTCAGCGCGGAAGAGACCAGTCGGTTACGTTACGGCAGCAAGCTGAGGGACCACGTAAGCAGCCACGAGGGGGACGTGTGAGGTACGGACAATGCAGCTTATGCTCGTCGTGTCCTGCCTCGTGGTGAGCCACATGGAATGGAAGTGGCATAGATTACGTTCTTCTGAAAGCCATGAAATAGAAAGAAACGGTCATGCTTGGATTGGATTGGAGGCTGGACGTTGCGGCGGGTGGGCTTGCATCTTTGTGGTGTGGAGGTAAGAAAGGAATGGCGGGTTTGTAAAAGGCAAGCAGTGCGGTTTCGCATGTAAAGATAGAAGTTAATTGCGGTATATTACGGTGCGTTCAGCAACAAGCGCCTCAGTGCAGGTGGCTGTTACAATGTTGTGGGTGGATTGAGGGACTTCGTCTGGCCATTAGCGTCACGGCATCGTAACGACGATGATGAAATGGACGGTATGGATGAACTCGTTGTCTCGAGCGTAATGTAACGAGAATCCTCGACGTTCTCGAGGCTGTGCTTCTGCGCTGGACGAAGGGCAACAGGTGCAAAATTGCAGTATCGATCTACAGAACCCATTGTAAGAACGAGATTTCATTGTCTCCAAAACAAGCGCGGGGCTACTAGTAACGGAGTATTCTGTCACTTCACGAGCCGCCCTTACACCCGAACCACTGACTAGAATTGACGAACACGATTTTCCGATCGACCCGCTCAGAAGCCACATCACTCTGCGGTGAGTGCGTGTGTGTGGTTCGAAGCAGGCTGATCAAACTGAAATGCCAGAATGTCTTATCCATGGCGTGAGCTGAGGTTCGTTTCCGCTAAATACCGTACTCAACCGTATGGAAAGAGTATTCCAACTCTTGAGAACGCGAAGTAACGCAGTCATTTTTTTCCCAGTTTGTCGGAAGTATATCAAAGAACTTCCATTCGTCAATGAAAGGACTTCCGCCTTGGCGGGAAAACTGGTATCTATTTATTCGTAAGTTTTGCTATCCTTGTGCCTGTTACGATCAGGTCTGTTAGCTGCTGTATTTATTGGCATCCATCACGATCAGAAAAGAACGACTTTCTGGTAGCGTCGTAAGATAACGGTGGCGTGACGCTGACTCGAAGCACCAACTTCGGTTCGTTAGCCAGCTTCGCAAATCTGTGGAAACGGCGAATGACGCTCTGGGCTAGTGAAAGCGCCATGGCGGCACAACTGTCCAGATTCTCAGACCGCTTCAGTCTGGAAAAAACAGCACGGCTTGTGTCATTTACGAGTAGAAGCGAAAGTTCACGCTCAGCGAAGACTGGGGTAAGCACCACATGCAAGCCAGCTGTAACCATTGGGACAGTGGTAACCGAAACGAGAGGAGTACGAACTTTTGCCGGTAACAATGTATCAAGCCGTCTAACGCGGAGGTTGATCTCTTCTGTAACCCCAGCATCATCGCTATTAGCAGCGTGCAACCCCAGAGGCTTCAAGTGCGATGTCGGACATAAAATAGCGCGTCGGAGAATTCTTAAAGTCACTCTACTCACTCCGAAAGCTTCAATCGGCGGAGGGGTGGGTTTGGTGGATGAGGCGGAGACGAGAGGGGAGAGGGAAGCAGGAGACGGAGGATCGGGGGAAGTAGCATGCAGGGGATCGGGGGGAGAAACTGAAGCGGGGAAGGCAAGCGGTGAGGTGTCTGTGCATGGTGAGGAGCGGAAAGCGGAAAGTGGCGGCGATTTGCCAGCAGGAGTGTTGAGCTCTCGCGGGAGTTCGGGGAAAGCGAGTGAGGGAAGGTGGGGAAGTGGGGAAAGTAGAGAGGCCGGCTTGGAAGAGAGAATGGGAGATGCGGAGGGCGGGACGGAAACGAAACGCGAAGAGGGAGCGCTCACGAGATTCGCCAAGCGAGTTCGCGCGTTCGTTACCAGCAATTTTCTCCTCGTTGGTGAGTGAGTTACACCTTCTGGAAGGCAGCTGTACTCAGGTACGTCCCACCCGTCCTCCCCCTCCACGCCTAATCTTCACTAGTTAATCACCATTGGCTGTGCTCCCTCTTCCCCCTTTTCACCCTCGTCACCCTCGTCACCCTTCACCCTCGTCACCCTCCTCTGCAGCCATCAGCACAGGAATCGAACTGACTGTGCGACACCCGCATCCCAGGCTTGAACTGTTCCTGAAACTCACCTTCTCAGGCTCACCCTCCCCTTCTCCCTCCTCCCCTGCCATCATCCTGCCCCCCCTCCGCCCTCCTCTCCTGCAGCCATCAGCACGGGAATCGCGCTGGCAGTGCTGAACCCTGCCCCCGGCATCTACGCTCAGTCTCAGATCGGCCTTGCACGCTACTGCACGTTCGGCATCTTCTTTGTCTCCGGTGGGTTGGGGATGGGGAATAAAAGGAGGGAGCAGGGCAGAGAGAGTAAAGAGGGCATGGGGGCATCTACGCTCAGTCTCTGATCGGCCTTGCGCGCTACTGCACGTTCGGCATCTTCTTTGTCTCTGGTGGGTAGTATGGGGAGTGAACTGGGTAAGTTAGTGGGAAACGAAATGGTAGGGTGGTATTTACAGATAACATCTACGCCCAGTCTAAAGAGGGCAGGGCGAATTCGTAAGGCCCGTCATGCATGCCACCTCCCGTGTCCAGTCATTCCACGTCGCCTCTCCTGCCATGCCAATCCCCACGCCACGTCACCCCCTGTGCCACGTCACCTCCCATGCCACGTCCACGCACACCAGGCATAGCATTGGACCTGGACGAGCTCCGCAGAGCAGCCAGCTCGTGGCCTGCCTTCCTCTATGGCTCGGTGCGTTCCTCCATGCCCTATCACACCCTCTTGTCAATCTTTCAGGCGCCTCAGAAAAAAAAGAGCAGCCAGCTCGTGGCCTGCCTTCCTCTATGGCTCGGTGCGTTCCCCATCATGCCTGTTCCTCGCATTTTCTTGCTCCCACCAACACAACGCACGCACACCAGGCATTGCGCCTCGTGGCCTGCCTTCCTCTATGGCTCGGTGCGTTCCTCGTCGCGCCCTTAATCATTCAACAGCCATCGCACCCTCTATTCAGTCACGGCCCAGCCGTCTTCTGTGCACCTCAGTGACCTCACCAGTAGCAGTGGTACTCATTCATCTCCCGCGCTACTCAGTCATTGACTTGGGCATTACGCGGCTTGCAGACTTGCAGTTTTCATCGCGTTTTACACGCTGCTATGATCCAGGCGTGAAATCCAAGCAATACGCATTTCCTGGATTCCAATCCCCCCACCCCGCCCCTACCCCACTCCCCCCCCCCCCCCCCCCCCCCCTCCTCCCGCCTTCGCCCTCAAACTTCAACCTCTTCCTCTGGCCCGGTCCATTCTCCTTTCACACTCGCCATGCTGCCTCCTCACCGCCGCGACCGCCTCCTCACAGCCTCTCAGCCCTCTCATGGACTCTCCAGCTACGAGTTTTGAGTCGACTCAGAACTCCTCTCCAACTAAGCATTTCCTATTTCCCTCCCTCTATCCCTTTCTCTCCCCCCTCCTCCCACCAGCTATCCACTCTCGCCATAACGCCCCTCATGGCTCTACTCGTGCTGCGCTTGCCACTGCTGCCACGAGAGCTGCCCACAGGTGTGCAGTGCGGTTCCACTCGGTGAGCATGCTTTCATTTGTTTGTTCCACCCCTTTACTTCACCCTCTCTCTCCCTCTTTGCTCTTCTGCTGCATTTCTGCCATCCACACAGCATCCAAATCCAAATCCCACCCCACCGCTCTTCCTGTGTATGACCTTCGCTTCCCATCCTTCCAGTTCCCTCGTCCCCACAGGCCTCGCTTGGTTCTGATCAAAGCCTGCCAGGCCTGCCACCAACCAACCAACACAGCATCCCCAACCCCCACCTCCCCCTCCCCCCCCTTCCCTGTCGCACTCTCTCCCTGTTTTCTTGTCCCTCCCCAATCAATCACCTCGTGTCGCCACATCACCACAGGTCTCGCGCTCTTCTGCTGCATGCCTGCCATGCCACCATCATCACTGCAGTCACTCTCATCGCCTTTCATTCACTCCACCCCCTCCATCTCCTCCTCACCCCTTTATCTGTCTTTCCCCACAGGTCTTGCGCTCTTCTGCTGCATGCCTGCCACCATCACCGCAGGCATCTCTCTCGCACGGGTAGGCACAGCGCGGGAATTGTAATGGTTCCATCACAGTTGAATAGTATCGACATTGGCCTTTGAGTTGACACGGGCACCGTTTCTTCTGCTGCATGCCTGCCACCATCACCGCAGGGATCTCTCTCGCACGGGTAGGCTCAGCACGGAAATAGGGATGGTTTTATCACAGTAGAGTCGACTAACATTGTCTTCTCAGTTGACACGGGTATCGTCGCTTCTGCTGCATGCCTGCCTGAAACCATCAACGCAGGAATCTCACTTGCACGGGTAGGCAGGGCAGCTAGGCCTTCACTTGTTCAGGGCATAGCCCCCCCCTGTCTCTCGCCCTCCTCTCTCCATCTACCCTGTTTGCCTGCCCCTGCTCCCACCAGGCAGCGCATGCCAACACAGCACTGGCTCTCGGCCTTACTGTCGTCACCAACACTGTTGGCATACTCACTGTGAGCTGTCCCTCTATTCGCCCCCTTGTTCGGCACCTTCCTATTACACTCAGCCATGCCCTATTCACAACACAACAATCCACTCCTCCCCTTCTCCTCTTTCCTCTTTCTCCTCCTCCCCACCCGCTTTCTCTCGCAGATGCCTCTGCTCCTGTCAACGCTCGTTCCAGCCAGTGAGGCTGTTGTCGGTACCGGCAGGGCCATTGCTATGTGGGCAGTTGTGTCGGTGCCCTAGCCCCAGTTGTGCAGTTGTGTCATACATACATCACCCCAGTCCGCTCTTGCCCCTTCCCTCTCCACTTTCTGTCCCCCCTCCCCGCCTTTTCCCCTCCCTCTGGTCTCTCTCTCAGATGCCTCTACTCCTGTCAACGCTCGTTCCAGCCAGTGAGGGTGTGTCGGTACCAGCAGGGCCGTTGTTACGGGGACTGGTTACCACTCTGCTCGTTCCCCTCTTCATAGGCATGGTATGGTGTGGTGTGGTGTGGTGTGGTGTGGTACAGTCTCATGCTATGGACTATGATGCGTGTGTTTTGTCCATTAACTTTTGAGCCTTTTCACACCCTCCTTCGTTCCTTCTTCTTTCCCTTCACCGCTTTCCCCTCCCATCTGCCCCGTGCAACGCTGCTATTCGATTTTTGAGTCGACTCAAAAACCGCTTTCCCCTCCCATCTGCCCCGTGCAACGCTGCTATCCCCGGGGTTCACAACGGGCCCATCAATCCCCGTCACAACCCAATGGGCTCAGGCAGTGCGACGAACCATCCCAGGTGCATAACATAGCCACTACAAATTCACCATTCTGCATCTCATCCTTCCCAATAGCCTTGGATACCTGTCTGACTGCGTTGAGGAAAAAAAAAAATCTGTATCAGCATTACATGATGGAGTCACCCTGCTATGATTGGTTCAGATTCCTTGCTCTGTCCTTTCACTAGGAAAAGAGTGTTCTTGCTTCTTCTCTTCCCCCTCCTCCCCTCAATTCCCTCTCCCCTCGTTCTATTTTCTTCCTTCTCTCCCCGCTCTCCCCTCTCTCCCCACTCCCACCTCTCCCCTCTCCGTCCTGTCTCCCCTCCCTGGCCGTGATCCAATCAGCTGTTGCCACGTGGGCTGATCAGCGCAAGCAGCTACTCTCAATGGCCAACAACGCCATGCTCTCATTCGTGCGTTCCTCTTACCCCTCATATCCTTTGATCGTGTGGGTTCCTATCCCCATCTCCACTGTTTTCCATACCTGCCCTGCCCCTCAGGCGACATTCGTTCTTTCAACTTTCCCTTTGTATTCAAACATCTTGCACTCATACTGATTGCAGCGCGTGTACTTCGGAGTCAGCCCAAGCGTCTTCTCTGCTCAACTTCCTTCCCCCTTTGTGCTCGTGGCCCCACCTCTGGTTCCCTTGCAGGTACCCTGGATGCAAGTCAGTTCCGCCCGAGCGGCGATTCTTCGTCTCGACATGACACAGCTGCTACCCATTGCTGCTGCGGGCATGTATGTCTCTTCTGCTCTCCACATTCGATTTCTCTGGACTGAAATCGTTCCATTGTTCGCCGCACTCTCTGTATGTAGCCAGTCGGAGCACATCCCATTCACGATCTGGCTGCTGCCACTGGCACATTTCGTTCTCTGGTGTCCTGTGCTGGCTAGATTTGTTCGCAAGCATCTCTGAATGTCCTGATTTTCTCCTAGCCAAATCACCGCTCCATTTACCCTTCAAGAAGTCAATAATGTGGAAAAGTAACTTATTTCGGAACTGTCATCGCTAAACCCGCAAGACCTGAGATCATTTTCTCCTCACAACCCCTCCCGATCCTTCCCAATCCCTCATGATCCCTCCCTATCTCTGCATCAGAGCCGTCCATCTGTCCTTCCTGGCACTCAACATGGCAGTGATGGCGGCCCTGAGGCGAATAACCCCTCCCCTTCCCATTCAAGAGGCCAACGCTGTCGATAGAGCCGTCATCATCCTCTCCAGTCAGGTAACACGACCGTACATGCATAACATGTTAAAGAATATATGTAGAAATGTACATATACATACTCATGCGCTGGATTTTCACATGAGTATTTCCTTCGTGTCACATGTCCTATTGCATGAGTATTTACTGTACTGTCACTTTTTTTTTTTCCCAATTTCCAATTGAGGATTGCAAGTAGGTATGGGTGTGCAAATGCTTGTCACCATGTGGTAGAAAACCCTTCCTGTGGCTGCAACAGTGGTGGAGAAGATTGGAACACTGATGGGCGAGCCAGCATTGGTCCTGCTGCCATGCATCTGTTGTGTGGAGCCATGCTTCTGTTGTGCATGCAAGTGTTTCCTCCTGCAAAATCCCGTACCCTTGTATTGTTTGTCTCGTCACCATGTGGCAGAAAACCCTTCCCGTGGCTGCAACAGTGGTGGAGAAGATTGGAACACTCATGGGAGAGCCAGCATTGGTCCTGCTGCCATGCATCCTCACCCATTTCCTCCAGGTCAGCTACATGCTTGCCCTTCCTTATGCGTGCAGTGCAGCCATGCTTCTATTGTGTGTGCAAGTGTATCCTACCAGTTTGGGCTTGTCTGTTTCTTGTGGCCGATGCTCTGGTTCGGTGTGTCATACTAAGTGTAATCTGGTTTTGTTGTGGTTGCAGATATTTATTGACTCGCTACTTGTCAACAAATGGTTGATTGATGATAGGGAGCGTGACACTGCCGCGCTTGCTAAGAAAATCGTTTGAAACTGACACTCTAATTGCTGGGGCATGTCCATCGATAATTCATGTTGTACCTGTAAGTGCTCATCACGATATTATCAGCCAATGATAGCTGTAGAAGAGTTGGTGTGGCTATTCCGGAATATATATATTTAAATTCGAGAACAGCTACAGTATGCATTGGCAGCAGCTAATACCGAGAATAATGCTCGGAATCATGAGGTCATGACCATCGTGCTGACGTGGAATGGCCTGTGATTCCGCCTCCGATGGATGCCTGGGCGGGGCAGTCTGCCAGGATGCCACGTAAGCACACGTGTAGGGCTTAAACGAATCGTGAGGGTCCGCGTTGCGTGTGATGACACACGCCACCGCGGATTTTCTATTCCCTTTTGAATGCCTGTGTACTGTAGGCTTGTGCATGCGCTTACCAGGGCAACAAGCACGGGACGGGATACCGAGGGGCAATTCTACCGACAAGCGCGATTCGCTAGCCCCTTCAGGCTCGGGGGACCTCGAACCTTCAGGCTGTGGCCAAACCAGAAGCATGTGTGCGCCGCTCTAAGAAAGAGTTGATTCCAGGCTAGGAAATGCCGAGCCATCCAGCTGGCAAGGCTCGAACAATGTGGAGCCCTTCCGCGCAATGTGGAAGGGTTCGTCACCCATTTTTGCGAAGGGCAGCCTTCCGCGGGAAGCTGGCGTGCTATCCAGGGAAAATATGTTACAAGTAACCAAAATGGGACTGGATAACACGAATAGTAAAAAAATAACGTATACGGTCACTGTATCGGGTTTGCTGACGGGCTTGGTAAGTGGGGTCACGGATTCAGTCATTAACAACAGGTAAAAAATATAACGCGAATGGTCACACATGTAACTCCCGCCAAAATTTCTTGAAACTCTACAAATTTCCCGCTCGCGCCCAACCAATCTGCTAAGTTCTAACAAAACTAAAACCCAATCGGAATCGGATGCGGTTTGGGAACGGATCAACCCTGAACACCTGGCGATTTACGTGTTTAGGGTTGATTCGTCCGAAAATGAATCCAGGTTCCATTTGGGTTATATTTTTTGGCGGGAGTTTCATCTGTGACCATTCGCGTGATTTCTTACCAGTTACTAGTGACTGATTCCGTGAAACGTTTTATCAGTCGCGT
The DNA here is from genome assembly GCA_947470075.1 of Closterium sp. Yama58-4. Classification (NCBI taxonomy): domain Eukaryota; kingdom Viridiplantae; phylum Streptophyta; class Zygnematophyceae; order Desmidiales; family Closteriaceae; genus Closterium; species Closterium sp. Yama58-4. The sequence continues at coordinate 55,797 of CANIUD010000495.1, forward strand.
GAAAACACCCTTTGCAGTGACCGTACCCTTTATTTTTTTACCAAAAATGTTTTTGAGTCCCATTATCGTTACAAATGGCATATTTTCCCAGCTAAGGCCTAGAACACACGATTTCTCCCCTTGACCACGCGCCATCTTGCCAAGCAAGCGCGGGGAGTGCCTCTCCCCGCGCCGCGCCTCCCATTCCATCCCTCCCCCCGCCGTGGGCTTCCGTGTTCGCTCCTCATCTCCCCGTGTCCCCGCACCAGCGCCGAGCCAAGAAGCCCGCCCCAACCCCCAGTTTCCTGAGAAGCTTCGGGATAAGGGTGCCTACTCCTCGGTATCCGCCGAGCCTGTCGTTCTCCGCAGCTCCCTCCCCCCCAACCCCACCTCCCCCCAACCCGCCCACCCCCCTCTTCGCCCATTCTCCAATGTGTAAATTTCTTTCAGGTTAGGGCGCATTGTATAAGAGAAGGTGCCCTCTGCATTCCTACTCGTCATCCATTAGTGGGGCCGATTTCCAAATTCACCTCCTCACTCTCGAATTTCTTCTTTCCGAATTCCCTCCCGAGTCCTGGTGCGTGCATTGCATTTCCTTTCTTCCTGATTCCCTCTCGACGATATTTTGTCAAGATGTCGCCCCGCGTGCTTCTTCTGGCGGTGCTCATTGTGTCGGCTGCGCTCGTCTCGCGGCCTGCGCTGGCGCATCGCAGCTTCGGCGTCCTGACTCAGAACCGGAATCGCGAGGAAATGCGGCTTTTGACGGACGACAGCAGCAGCGACAGCTCGTCGCACGACAGCAGCAGCAGCGACGGCTCGTCGCACGACAGCAGCAGCAGCGACAGCTCGTCGCACGACGACAGCAGCAACGACAGCTCGTCGCACGACAACAGCAGTTTGGACGACTACCATGACGACAGTCATGACAGCAGCGACTCGTCGTCGTCGGATGACCACAGCAGCAGCGACAGCAGCCACGACGACAGCAGCAGCGACAGCAGCCACGACGACAGTAGCAGCGACAGCAGCCACGACGACAGCAGCAGCGACAGCAGCCACGACGACAGCAGCAGCAGCAGCGACAGCAGCAGCAGCAGCAGCCACGACGACAACCACTACGACAGCAGCAGCAGCGACGGCTCGAGCAGCCACGGCGGCCTGTCGTACGACTACTACGCGTCCACGTGCCCCAAGGCGGCGGAGATTGTCGCGGCGCGCGTGTACCAGGCGTACAAGAACGACCCCGCCGTCCCCGCGCCGCTGCTGCGCCTGCACTTCCACGATTGCTTCGTCCAGGTGCGTGCCGTCCGGGTTCGTGTATTTGCGACAATTTTAAGAACCGCGCGTGTTGTTAATTTTATGTGCGCTTCGCGAGGTGGAGGCAGGCAATGCCGCATTGTGACGCCGCCGCCCGCAACTCCCGCGAACCATCTGAAAACGAATCATGTGATGTGTCACTAAGAGGTAGTCCACATTCGCTTAACTCTCTCGCTAATTCCTTTCATGTTGTTTTCTTCTTCTTGTTCAGGGCTGCGACGCGTCCGTGCTCCTCGATTCGACGGAGGACAACAAGGCGGAAAAGGATTCGGATCCCAACGCCACGCTCGGCGCGTTCGACGTGGTTGATGACATCAAGGACCATCTCGAGGCGGAATGCCCCGGCGTCGTGTCTTGCGCCGACATTCTCGCTCTCGCCGCTCGCGAAGGGATTCACCTGGTACGTCCTTGTACACTCTTTTTTTTTTCTTCGTATTTTCATGTTTTTTTTCTCCTTCCCCCCTCCGCGGCGCCCCTGCACCTCGTCCCCCACTTTCTCTCTCTCTCTCTCTCTCTCTCTCTCTCTCTCTCTCTCTCTCTCTCTCTCTCTCTCTCTCTCTCTCTCTCTCTCTCTCTCTCTCTCTCTCTCTCTCTCTCTCTCTCTCTCTCTCTCTCTCTCTCTCTCTCTATGTATATATCCACCATATCCTAACATCTTTGCTTTGCTCATTTTCGCTAATCGCAGGCCGGCGGTCCTTTCACGGAGGTGCCTCTGGGTCGTCGCGACGGGCTGACGTCATTCGCGCTCGCCGCGGAAACATTCCTTCCGGGATCCACGCTCAACGTGTCTGGCCTCGTCCACAACTTCAACACCGTCGGCCTCGATATGACCGACGTTGTGACTCTTAGCGGAGCGCACACTATCGGGGAGGGCCGCTGCGTGAGCCTGAAGAATCGCCTGGAGCAGGACGACCCCACGATGGACCCGGAATTCGCGGCGTACGTGAAGCAGAAGTGCGGCACGACCAACATTGACCCCAAGGCCATGATTGACAACGACTATGCTACACCCAAGAAGTTCGACAACCAGGTAACCCCACGAGAAGCAATTTCGCTCAACATCTCATCTCGTCAAAGCTCACCTTCCCTTTTTTGACCCTTTCTTCCATCCTTTCCTGTCCCGCTCCGTCACCTTCCTGCCATCCCTGGCTTCCCCATTTCGCACCTCCTACCGTACTTAGCATTTAACATCGTCACGCACAGTTTTATAGCCACGTGAGAATAAAAACAACATTTGTTTTTGCCTCCACGTGTCTCGCCTCCTCCGCAGTACTACAAGAATCTCCTCGCGCACAAGGGTCTGTTCACCACCGACCAGGCTCTCATTTACGACGACAAGACGGAGAAGGCAGTGAAGGCCTTCGCGCACGCCAAGAGCACGTGGTTCGACGCCTTCCCCAAGTCGCTCGTGAAGATGGGCGTCATTTCGCCGCTCACCGGCACGCAGGGCGAGGTCCGCCTCAACTGCCACGTGCGCAACACCTACTAGTGGCGCGCAGTGGAGGCACCAGCGCGCAGCTTATGGCGCAAAAAAATATTGGAGCGTTTTCTGGAAGAGTGGAGGAGACTAGCAGGAGGTTCTTGAGCAGCCTAAAATGAGGATTTTGTTGGTCGTGGGTGATTTGATTTCGTAGTGGGATGCTAGAGCCTGGTCTGTGGAAGACTTAGAGCGTTTGGGAAGGCTGTATTGCTCTGAGATGGAAATAAATGGTGGCTGCAATGTATGCTTGCTTCACAGTGCAATGTCCTTAGTGCTTTCATGGCTGCCGTCCTTGTGATCCAGCTAGAATTCTAGTGTGCATGAAGGAGCAGAATTTACCGCTGAGACGCTTGTTGATTTCCTTCCGCCGAATTCGTGATTTCCATCTATTTGGCGAACCGCGACCATCAACCTGAATTTGCACCGACTCGCTATTGCGTTAGCGAGTCCAAATGCAAATTCTCCAAGCTTTTTTCAAAACAAATCGTACAAGTGACTACTGGTTGCTAAGTGCAGTGCTGCTGTCGTTGTGGTGTGGTCCTATCCCATCTCAAGCCACCTGGCAGCGCCTTTGGCGTGTCAATAGGTCAACTGCAGATGCGAACACATAACATTTTTCCAGAGATATCAAAGGGCCAGAACAATGTAATCACCGCAGTAACTTTCGCCAGACTCGGATGCAAGTTGCAGCTGTAAGTGCAGGCTCATGAGAAAAGGCAACAATGGCAATCAGGTTGCAATCAGCACACCACATAGGAAGATATAAATTTCAGTCAACCATTGAACTGCACCTGCTCGCTGATGTTACCGATCTAATTCGATCAATTCGTTCATCCTCTGCCACCTCATCTGGACTGTACACCCACTTGCGATGGTCCTGGCGAATGCGGGGAGTTGACTGTGGCAACCAATAGTATATAATCAGACACCCACGCACACAAAGAGAAATACACAAGGGTGAACATTTGGCAGGCATTGCATGGGCAAGTAGGGGGGACTTTGTGTCGCTGTGACCTCTACTAGAGCAGTTGACTGGGTGCGGTATGTGTGAGAAAGACACAACATATTGAGGGGATAACGAAAGATGGGCGCATAGGAACAAAGAGAGCGAGGGAGTGACAGCAAATTTGAGATAATGCGTTGCGATTGGACGAGGAGGGGGTAGACGCAGAGAGGTGTGAATAAGTGTAATGCCAGTTATGTAGTCGTCAGTGAGGCAAGGCAAGGGGATGGATGGAGAAGACTTTTGAGTCGACTAAAAAAATGACATAACTGAAGAGGTGTGAAGAACTGTAGAGCCAGTTATGTAGTAAGTCAGGCAAGGTAAGGGAATGGATGGAGAAGGGGAGGAGAGGAGAGGAGCAGAAACTGGAATACCCTTCTAGGACCCCAATGGGCCAATGAGCTTCTGCCACTGGAGGGTACATGTCCCACCCACTCATTGCAGAGCTGCTCTCTGAAGGCTGCTCCCTGCCCTCTGTGGGATGGGAGGAAGCGGGGGAGCAGTGAGGGTGAGGGAGAGAGTGAGGGGGGCGGAAATGCCCACGCGAGAAATGGGAAATGCTGGAGGAAAAGGCTAGGAATGGGAATGCCTAAGAAAAAAATGACAGAGTGAGGGAAATGCGAGAGGGTGTGCAAAGGGGGAATGAACGTCCATTCAAGTTGCACAGGCACCCTCACCTTTCACCCTGCTTCAAGGCACGCTCACCTTTCACAACTGCCCTCATCATAAGAGGCCTTCGCCCTTCCTGTGACACGCATAACAAGGAGGGAGGGAAGGAGCAACAAGAAAGAGGCGGGAGGGGGAGAGAGGAGTGGGATGTGGGGACAGGACGACGGATGGAGGGAGGCTAGAGAGTCAAGTCAGCAGCAGAGAAGCACGGTGCCAGCAACTGCTAAACTGAGTGACGACAGCACTGTGTGAAAACTGTGTGACAGAGCCGAGCACTCGAGGCACAACGAGGCATTACCCACCTGCCTTGGCTTGCCGCTTGCCCTTCTGCTCCTGGTCCATGTCATGCTGCTATCCACCTCCTCCTCCCCATCGTCATCGTCTTCCTCCTCTTCTTCCGCATACTTCCCCCCCAAAACATTCCCCCCACCACAACCGCCATCAACACAGCAGCTCTCCCAATACCCCGCAGAAGCTGACAGCCAATCAGGTTGCGACATGTGGTTCGAACAGGAAGCAGGATTTTCTCGAAACGCCCTGGGTGCCCCGAACATATTTGTCCCACCAGGCCCCTGTGACTCGCACTGGCTGATTCTATTGATTTTCAGAATGGGCTTTTCCAGAAAAAAAGGTGAATATTCTGTTGGAGGGTCCAGGGCTGCAGGGACACAGTCACTAATAATGGCCGGCTCACAAGCAGAGGATGGAACAATTTCAACGGGACGGAGTGACGCAACGCCCTTGGCACCTGGTACTGATGAGGGAATGCAGTCAGGCGGAAGAATCGGCGTCTTTGAAGGTGCCTCACGAAGTGGCACTGAGGATGTGATGCAACCAGAGAGAGGACTTGCCAGCCTCTCCTTTCCATGAAGGGCTGTCGACGCATTGGAGACGCCAAGTGGCGGTTTAGTGACGTTACCCATCCCAAAAGTTCTTGCTTGGGAATTCACCCTTGGGCCAACGCTTTCTCCAAGCACCCCTCTCTCATGAACGAGATACGGCTCCTGTTGGATACAGTTGTTGAAGCGACTACCACAGCCATTTCGAATATCAAACTCGCTTATCCGGTCTCCACTCATTCCATTTCCTCTAAAGTCGTCGTTTTCTTTTCCGTCGTTGGCGACTTTAGAATCTGGAGAATCCTTACGAAGCAGCTGCGCCCAAAGCGTCTTTTCAGACGGCTCTAGATTCTCCTGCGCCCGATGCTTGCAATGCGCATGATGCTTTTGATGCCCCTGTTTCTGCTTATTTTCACGATGCGCTGAACGCGTCTCCATCGCAGAGCATCCTGCCTCGGAAACCACCACGCGTGCATCTGAAACGCCACGCTCCTGATTTCGCGAACGAAACGCGGGTGTTTCCAATGGTGCTACCGCCGCTGCTGCTGTCTCTCCTCCCGGCGTAGAGCTGCGAAAGCCGAACAGTTCAGGGAGGTCGCCGTCGACTGAACGCGTGTTAGCAGCCGAAACCGTACGCCTTCCGCTTTCTCTAATCTCGTCTCCTTTCATTCCACCTCCTGTTGTACGACTCCAAAACCGCCGATCGCTGAAAACTCCTCCACTAAATCCCAAAGCGCTCCTGGTGCTGCTGCTCTTTCTGTTTCGCGGTGAAATCTTGTTATTCCTCTGCGATCTGCCGCTGGTGTTTTTCGCCTGTAACAATCCATCTGAGCCTTGCTCTGCTAGCGAGTCGGTGAGATTTCCAAGACGCGATTTTCGCCAGGGTAACCACATGCTGGGGGTTTCGTCACACGCAATTCCTGCTACGTTGTGAGGAACGATGGACTCGCAACGGGGTTGGGGGGGGGGGGGGGGGGGGGGGGGGGGGTAGGATTTCAGTGGCTTAGCACGGCGCCGATGTCTGCTATGCTCCTATAAGTAGCAGACACGCGATGACAATAACGCCGACGCTGTTCGTGGTCGTGCGTAACTCAGTCCATAAGGGAAGCATCGTCGCTTAAGGTTGCTACCGTCACACTCCCGCTCTAGTCGCAGTTGATCGCGTATTACGAAAACTACGGTGCATTCTGGAAAACAGTGGGCTATTCACTCGCGTCTGCCGTAGACAATCGCGCACTACAATGTACGAGAAATGGCTGTCATCACTAAGCGGGATTCGGGGAACGCTTCTGGATGTGCACAAACTAATAGGCAGTGCTTCTGGATGGATGAAAGGAATCGCTTCTGGCGCTGTCTTCTAAAATACCCAACCAGTCACACTGACTCACCAGATGACAACACTCGAGTGCCTGGTGCAGGGGGGAGGGAGAAATTGAAACGGAGAAATCGAGGGAGCGGAGGTTGGGTATTTTGGCGGGAAGCAGAACCGTTCTGACAGTCCTGAGGACATACGCGTTACGTGCGAGGTTGCGAAGGAAAATATCAGCAGTGGTGCTTCTTCTGAGCGTGTGTAAACCTTAACTACTTCAAAAAGGAACTCCTTTATTGTTCACTAAGAGTAGTAGGGTACATAGTGGGAACAATTATTACAAGCAAGAAAATGAGAAACACAAGGTACTTTAGCATCATTTGTTCTCAACCTCCAGTGCCAGAGCATGCATCTTTGTCAGCACAGGCACCACTTCACCAACCAAGCTGGGTCTCTTGCACCTCCTCATATCCGTGCACTTGGCTGCCAGCTCAGCCACCTCCTTCGCCACATCAGCAGGCCATCCACCAGCCCCCTCATCCAAAACTTCCTCCAGCCCCTTGTTCCCCTCCATCACGCCAGTCACCACGCTCAGTGCTGACGTGGCATTGCGTCCAGTCAGCAACTGCATGAGCACCACTCCCAGCGCATACACGTCAGAAGATGGGACCAGCTCCTCAGTTCTCGGATATTCCGGATCCAAGAAAACCACATCCTCCACTCTCGCCCGCCCAGTCCTTGGGTTTTGGCTCAGAGCCGAGAAGCCAACGCGAGCCAGCTTGCTCACCAATCTGCGCCCAGCAGGATTCGAACCGGAGACCTCTGCCGGTGCAGCAGCAGCTGCTGCCTTTGCCTCACCCTCCCTCTGAAACTTGGGCCACCAAGAAGGGGCCCTTTGATTGGCCACCCTCTCTCCCTCCACCTTTCCATCCTTCTCCTGCCCGCCCTTCTCCTCCCAGAACAGGACGATGTTTGCCGGCCGGAGATCCCGATGCAGCACGGGGTGCGGCTGCTGCTGGTGCAGGAACAGCAGCGCGGCAGACACCTCATAAGCAACCCTCACCCGGACAAACCACGGGAGAGGCGGTAACCGTGCCACGCGGTTACCATACGGCAGGTGATCGGCAAGCGAGAGGTGAGGAATCCGGGGGTAAACCAGGCAGGGGGATTCGAGGGAGTAGCCGAGGAGAGGGACGATGTGGGGGTGGGAGAGCGAGGAGAGGGTTTCAGCCTCCTTTATCAGCTGTAGCATGGGGTTGGCCTTGCTGTTTTGATCAAGCACCTCTACAGTCACATCCTGTAGTGGAACAGCTTTAGCGGAGTTGGGTGGTAACCGCATGGAGGCATCTACACGACCAGAGCAGCCTTCCAGGCCTCCGGGAAGGGCAGAGAGAATTTCGTCTCGAGAGAACACCACACAGGAGGGACGTGCAGGCGCTGCATCATCAGCAGCATCAACAGCAGCCACAGTAGCCACAGCAGCCACAGCAGGTGCAGTGCTGTCAGCAGCAGCACCATCATGAGGAGCAGGACGATCATTGGGGACAGAAGAGGGAGCGATGGCAGCACCAGCAGCAGAAGAACCAGCAGTACCAGAAGAACCACAAGCACCATCATCACCACCATCAGCACCAGCACCATCAGCAGCACCTCCAGCACCAGCAGCAGCAGGAGCAGCAGCACTGGCCTCGAGTGCACGGCTGCATGCCTGCAGCACAGCAATCATGCCATCCGCCACACTCGCCACCGAGGAACCTTCCACGAGCTTGCTCAGCACACTGGGTTTAACGTCCAGCTGCTGCAAGTCCAGATCAAGTCCTTTCTTTAACGCCTGCAGCTGACTTATCTCCCCCTCCAAACCAACCTCTCCTTCCTTCCCTTCCTTCCCCCCCTTCCCCTCCTTCCCTTCCTTCCCCTCCTTCCCCTCCTTCCCTTCCTTTCCTCTCCACTGAAGCGCCTTTGCCTCCCCTTTCAGGCGCGCTTCTTTCTTCACCTGTTCGTGCACGTCGGGCAGGTTATACTCGAACCCAACTGCCCGGAAAACCTCGATGACGGTGCTCGACATGCTCCCAGGCAGCTCGAAAGTTTTTCGGCTGCCCTTTTCGCAGAGGCTCATCAGCTCTCTCTTCAGCTGATTGGCCGCTTTGGTGTTCTCATCCAGCTCACTGCCGTCAATCGAAAACAAAACTTTCTTCTGCCCGGCCTCTGCAGCTGGAGGTGCCTCAGAATCACCAACCACAGATGACTCCACAGCTTCAGGTGAAATCTGAGGTGCTTCTTTCTGATGCTGTATCTTCCCAGTATCAGAAATCCCCTTTAGCTTCAGTGATCCCTCCCCTCCTCCCTTCCCTCCTTCACTCCCCCCTCCCAACGCCAACACAAGCGCCAGCAATCCCTCCTGTGCTTTCCGCACTCCCTCACTCACTCCCACTGCCACCTCCCCTCCCTCCAATGCTTCCTCCATCCCCTCACCTCCCTCCTCCCCTCCTCATTCATCCTCTCTACAAGCGCCTTCGGCAACCTCTTTACAGCCTGCTTCCACACCGCTTTCATCCCGCCCTCTATAATCACACTCAAGTCGTGGAACTTAACTAAAAGCATCAGTGGCGAGGCAGACAGCGAAGTTGCGAGGAAGATTCCTGGCGCCAGCTCATCACTGACCGCGCCGCCCACTGCGTGCAGCCAGAGCAGGGCGGCAGGCTCGTCTGCTAGCGCCACGTCAGCAACACGTGTAACCAGATTGAAGACACGGGAAACGGCAGCCTCGACAGGAGCGAATCCCTGCATCTTTCCCCAAAGCTTCCTTGCTGCCTCCACCAGCTCACTCAGCTTCTTGGAAACTTCCGCAGCCAGCATCCCCACCTCACTCTCCCCTCCTGCTTTCAAACACAACTCCTCATTCTCACCCTCCTCTCCCTCCTCCCTATCCTCCCACTCCTCCTCGTCCTCCTCCCCTTCCTCCACCTCCTCTCCCACCACCTCCTCCTCCTCCGCCCTTGCCTCAGGGCTATCCCAGTAAGAATCAGGCAAGGCTCGGGCCCAAGACGGCGGGCGCAGCCAATAGGGCCGCTGCTGCTCCCCGCTCTCCTCAATCCCGGCCCTATTCCCCACTCTGTCACCAGCAGTAGGAGCATCAGAAGCAGCAGAAACAGCAGGGGCGGTGGCAGCGGCGGGGGCAGCGGTGGCGGCAGCAGTGGTGGTGGTAAGAGCAGCAGCAGCAACTGCTTCTCGCCCCTCCACCTCCGGCAGCAGAAGAAGCTTCCTTCCGCTGATGTTCCCCACGTGCCGAACCAGCCGATCCTCCAGGAGACGTTTGGCGGCAGCCATGGCCAGCATCGCCAGAGGCTCGGCGACAGGCTCGGCAGCTCCCGAACCTGCTGCAGTTACAGACACGGACGACGTGACTTGGACCGTGGATGACACCTGTCCCGTTGCTGACGTCACCTGGATGGCTGACGTGGACGAGGATGACGTGGCAGCCAGGAGGGACGGAAGTGATGCCCCTGCTTGAGGTGAAGCTGTTGTGAGGGATGACGCTGACGTGGCAGAAAGGGATTGGGACGAAGGGTGAGGCATAGCGGCGAGCCATTGGTTCAGCAGTTGCATGCGAGAGAGCATCACAGGGGGGATTCTTCCAGGCGAATTCGCAGGTGATTTCTCAGGTGATTTGCCAGGAGAATTCTTGGGAGAGCCTCCGCGTGCTGCTGCTGGCGCAAGCTTCAGCGCAGGCGGAACCAGATGCTCCGGGAGAGACGGCAGCAACGACCACACGTTTCCCCCTCCTCCTACCCCCCCACCTGAGTATCCCCCCCCTCCTCCCCCATACCCTCCGCCCCCATTCCCCCGATACCCGCTCTCCCCGCCGCTTCCACCACCTCCTCCCCCAAACGCTCCCCCGGACCCAGAGCTCCCCCCCGAATACGCTCCTCCCCCTCCGCTTCCCGCTCCCCCTCCCCCGCCTCCCTGGTTCCCCCCGCCGCTCCCGCTCGACCCCCCGCCAGCAGCCGCCGCCGCCGCCGCAGCAGCGGCTCGCGCCTTCGCCTCTTCCTCCTCTTCCCTCGTCATAGGCCCCTCTCTCACCACCTTACACACCACCCACACGGGAAAGCCGCTCCTCTTGTCTTCATACATTTCCAAGTCCGATTTTAGAGTGTATTCATACATCTTCCACTTCTCCTTCTCCCCCGCCGGCCCCTCCCGCGTCCCGGGCAGCTTGAAACGAAACATCCGGCGCTCGGGCCGGAAAAGAAGCGTCCCTCCCATCCCCGCTCCCGCCACTTCGCCCACTCCGCCCGCGCACACTCCCCCCGCCCCCACAGAAGGGCCAAGGCTCGGCGCAAGATCCGCGAACGGCGTGGGCTGGCACGACTCCTTCCAGCACGGCGGCTTCGGGTCGGACTTCGCCATATCCGCTTCGCGCCGCCTGCGCCGCTCGTTCGGCCGCCATTCCGGCCGGACGAAAAAGAAGCCCGTCAAGCCCTTGCCGTCTGGGGAGACGTCTAATCCGGGGAGGTGCCACGGCCGGGGGAACTTAAGGAGCTCGATTTCGGGGATTAGTCCGTCGCAGTCCGCGACGCGTCTTAATCTCTGGACTAGGAGGCGGTCTAGACCCACGTCTTCTACCTCGCCGCGAACCTTCCGCGAAAGGTACTGGAAAACCTCCGCGTCGACGGGCGCGAAGCGGATTCCGCGCGGAATCGGCGCGCAGCTGAGCGCCACGTGGATCTGACTCACTGCCTGCGAGAACGCCTCCTGCTTCGCGGCGCGGACGAGCGACTCGATCCCCGCGCGCTCCGCGGAAAGTTGCGCGCGCTCGGAGGAGAGCTGCCCCTTGTCCCCCGCGAGCTGGCGCGCGCGGGTTTCGAGCCCGCGCACGGTGCTCTCCAGTGCGCGCACGCGCTCCTCTAGCGCGGACTTGTCCGCGGAGAGCTGGCGCATGGCCGCCTGGTTGCGCGCGACCTCCTCCCGGAGCACGTCGCGCTCCATGACGACTTTGCGCATCTCCGCCTCCGTGCGCGACATGTTGAGCAGCAGCGCCTGCTCCACGCTCAGGCGGCTTCCGCCGATAAGGTGATTTCCGCCGGACAGGTGGTTTCCGCCGCCGCCGAGGTGGGGGGAGTTTTGGGGCGCCTCGAACATTCCGCCGGGGACCAGCGACGTGCAGTTCTGCCCGCCGCTGCCGTTGAAGCCCCCGCCGCCATTCATGTTCGCGTTATTGTAGTTCCCGCCATTGTTGAAGTTGCTGCCCGTGAACGTGCCGGACACGTGGTTAACTACGGTCGAAACCGTGGTTGGCGGCGAGCCTCCCTGCCACGTGGTCGCTGGTGATAGGTCTTGGTGGTTGTCGTTATGTTGTTGCTGCTGAATAAGGACCGGTTGCTGCTGCTGCTGATGCTGATGTGGCTGCTGCTGCTTCTGAAGCTGCTGCTGCAGCATCTGAAGCTGATGCTGCTGTAGAAAATATTGGCGGGAAACTTGCTCGTCCCCGCAAGCCATAATATTTCCGCTCCCAGCAGATTGGAGCCCGTTTTCCGCGCAATAACCTCCGCCTCCGCCGCCGCCGCCGACGCTGCTTCCATCAGGAGTGGTAATAGATCCGTCCGGGATGAAATCCAGGCCGTCCGATGAGAGATCCGCGTCGCCTGTCAGGCAACCCGCCATTCCCGGGATCCCTGTCCCCGTCATTGCTCCTCTTAAAGCCGCCTCGTCCGCGTCAAGAAACGCGATCGCGCGATGGATATCGTCCGCCGGCGCGGCTACTCCGCGCAGTTCGGGAAGCGTGTCTATAAACCTCATATCGATGTCCTCCATATCGGGTACTGGAATCTCCGCGTAATCGAATTTCATAGGAGCAGCCATGGCCGTGGAAAGGCCTGGCGATGCGTCTACTAGTATTTTCTAATCTGACTCACTTCGGTACCTAACGCCGGACCTAGTTTCCGAACCTTCCGGTATATGCGTTTCAGGCGTGCGTTGGAAAGATGGGCTGGGCTGCATGCAGCTTGGAGGGGAAGCGCTGACCTAGGCAGCGGTTACCTAGCAGTTTGCAAGCAGCAAGCTTCGGGAATAAGCAGTGGGCTGGGTGGTCGAAGTTCCTGAAGGCCAACGGGAAAAGGATAACTTCTGCTGCGAAAGACGCGGGTGAGGATTCCGGTTCCGAATGACAAGAGCGGCCACACGAGATTTGACAGCAAAGCATGGCGCGAGGGACGCGCAGAACAGCAGGCCACGAACATACGCTTGGAAGAAAAGCTGCAAAAGGCACTCGTGGAATAGAAGGTTGCGTCAGCGAAAAATGCTTGCTTGGAACACAAGCTCGGAAGGGAAGCTTGGAAAATAAGCTGGGAATCTGGGATGAGAAGAAACCAAGGGGAATGCCAGCCAGGCAATAATACAACTACAGTAATCTCAATCAGAGCTGTAAAATGAACTCGAGCTACGATTTACTCTCTAGGCTGTCTTTGATCGAACCCATGACTATCCCGTTTCAAACCAGCCGAACCGAACCAGACCACCCTTGTGGAGCGCTTTGCCAGAGTCGCGCGCCTCATCGTGTGACCCGTGATTGGAGACATCCCGCGTGCCCACACGAGCACGCAGCTCGCACAAGCTCTGTCAGCGACGACCAGTGATGTCGGTTGGGTTGTTGAGGTGGAAGGATTCTCGAAAGAGGCAAAGTGGAAAATACTCCCGATCGCCTCTCGGCTCTCATGTAGCAGTGCGTTTCTTGAGGCATTTTGGCGAAAATGTTGGGTATACGACAGGAAATAAGAAAATACTCTTACGTAAGTACGTTAAGCTCTAAATTATCCCACAAGCTGGCACGATGAGTTCATTTGTTCGGGTAGCTGCCCGTGGGTAGCACCATCGCCATCGCACTGGGCTTTTCGCAGAAACTTGCTGTTGTCATCTGGTTGTACGCGAAAGGAGCCTCGATGAGCAGATACTGCTGAGATTGACATTGTCTAAAACATTCTTGCGAGTCAAACATTGCCATGCGTTGCGTTAGACCAATTGAAACGGGCAATTACAAAAATGCCTCTTCATGTACTGTTAGTGTCTAGTTGATGCACTTCCATATACAAAGGTTGTGACATGGAACTGTGTCTCTTTTAGGTGATAGGAACTTGATAGTGTAATATACATCCAGCGCAGCAGGCTGCAACATATGTGCCATAAGAGGTATACGCTCACAGGTAAAGCACTTCCAGCTAAGGCAACTGAATCATAGGAGTAAAAAAAAAAAAAGAATGGGGCAACTGGGTTGGGCTGTTTGGAGCATGAACCAGTATGTTCTGCCATTCCGGGTTTCAACCTTGCTTACCAGATTCCAAATCCTCCTCTCCAGCCCTACCTGTCGAAAGCAGACCTGCTCTCTCCTCTTCACCGCCACTCGCATTCCCCTCCGATCCTCTAGGGGAAGGTTGGCCCACCTTGACCATTCCAGTCTCCTTGCCTTCCTTTTCCTTCTTGCCCTTCTCCACAGCCCAGCTATACAGCACCATTCCTACTACAGCCACGAGCATGCCCATCACATTCTTGATGGTGATTGGAGAGCTGAACAATACAAAGCCCAGGACAAGGACAAGGACTGTCTTCATGTGGCCCAGGACTTGGAACGATGTTGCGGAGAACTTTCCAATGCAGAGGTACTGGCTGAGGTTGCAGACAACAGCGAGCAAGCAGGAAAGGATTATGAAAGCCTGCAGGGGTTCAGGGGGGAGTATATGTGCAGTGAATGTTAATTCTAAGGAGGAGCGGAAAATGAGCAGGATCAATTCAAGGAATGCTGATTCAGGCAGGAAATACATTTCAGGATGGACCAAGAAAGTTAGATGAGATCAAGCAGGATGACAGTGCTGATCACTTTGGGAAAGGCAGTGCTGGATAGGATGGGGGAAGAGAAACAGTGTTAAATTGAACTCACTGTGCATCCTGCAGTAAGGGTGAAGTCCATAATGTTAAGCTTCGTAACGAAGTAGTCAACAAAGGGGCCAAGCACCACCAGGGATGCTGCTTGAATGGGTGCAGTTTGGCTGAGCAGGTCAAAGGATCCAATGTTATACTTGGTTTGAAGAGACCCGATGAACTGAGAATGGATCAGCCAAAAGGCAGAAGAAGAAAAAGGACAAGAGAAAACGTGCAAGGCGTGATCATAGACACTATGAGCACGTGAGTTGCACAAACACAAGTATTGCAAGTGGGATACACACATGCATTTCCTGCTGGTTTCAAATACTGAAAGCAGACATGCGTGTGGATGAGGAGAGGATGGGACAATGGTTATAACTCACAATTTGCTGTAGGGAAGTGCTGATGACGGCGACAAGAGCAGCGAGAAAACCCATAAGGTTCATGCTGACGTCAGTGACGGTACAGACTCCCACTCCCACCATCACAACGGCCACAGAGAATTTTACTTCTCGAGAATAAGCCTTGGAGTGGAGCAACGCTTCAAAGAGACACACGGTCGGTATGATACTGAGTTTCGCAATCTGTTGAATGACACATTAAATGTGATTAGGAATGATGGAATTAGAGATGGTAATCAACAGCTCTGAATAGTGCTTCTTGAAGCAGTTAGATGGGCTTAATCTGATGTAACAACGCCAGTGCGTAGCCTGATTTAACCAACAAATGACATTTCATCTGCAAATACTGTTCGTACCTGGTAGAAGCCAACAGTGTTAAGCATGAGGCTGAGATTCATGGAAACAATGGAGAGATTTGCAACGATGGAGAACCAGGCGAGCTCCAAGAACGGCACGGTGGCTTTGCTTGAAATATAACCCACTGCAGCTGATGCCATGCCGACTAACGCCGTGACCGCGAAATGAAACCCCGTCAATGTGCAAGCTGAAACGGTAGTTGACAGAAGAAGACATTGAGGCTTCATCATACTCTGATCGCTTGTGTGATTGAAACAGGTACAGAAGGATCCAGCTTCGGCAATTTTGTTCTTTTTTTTTTTTTTTTTGTTTTGTTTTGTTTTGTTTTCCTTTTTTTTTTTTTTAACCTTCAGCGGACGTGATCAGTATGAATTACGTATAAGTTGATACTCTCAGCTGATTGCATACACTTACGTAAAAAAGTTACTTACCGAATTTGAAGCCATAGCCCGACATGACTTGTTTGTTGACCATGATGATGCCGACTGAGCTGACTACATTCATGGTCCATGCTCCTACGGCCGAAACGGCTGCTGGATTGTTAACCATCTTGATAACTACTTCTGATGTAATGAATTCAACGGAAGTACGCCGCACGGCAAGGTGTTAACCCTAACAGCCGGCAGCAACCACTACAGCACACAGTCTAAACAAATGTAACTTCTGCTCGACTCGGTTGCCGCCTAAACCTAATAGCCAGATCTGCACAAATCAGCCTCCTTGCTTGTCGACGTCAAGCCCGGTGCCCGGTGCTGACACTCGGCGTCGCTATTGCTCTCAATAAAATGCTTGATAAAGGTCCAAGATACCAAGGTCTTCGATATCGAAGCCTTGGAAATGGCTGAGAGCTAACAGACAAGCAGGTTCACCTTCGAGATTCCCTGAAGGTCGGCAGGCTGTGAAAAGCTCCCCAAATTCATTTCAATATTCAACGTTCTTCACATCACATCCACTCAGGGGGTCGTCAGTCGGTTCGGTCCGGTTCGCTTCGGTCAATCGCTGCGATCCGTCAGTTCCAAGGTTTCTTGCTTTTGGCAGTTGGTGTGGCGCGAAGCGGGGTGGAGAGAAACCGCATCAACGGCTCGTGGAGGCCTCTCGGGACCTGTTGGCGTCTGGGCAGGCTCGGCACGACGACATATGGACAACCTGTTGGCGTCTGGGCAGGCTCGGCACGACGACATATGGACAAGGCAAATGGGTTGAATGTTGTATATTGATCGTAATCAGTTACAGAGATGAACAAAGCAAATTGAAAATGGCAAACAAACCAACCTCCTGTGCGAAGGTGCGTAAAAAACCTACGCTATTCAACTGTCCCGTAAGGCAGCCTCTGGGGAGAGGTTTGCTCTGTTCATATGGCTCGAAAATAATTAAGAAGGTCGGTAAGGATCATTGAGCAGCCATGAAGCTCGTAAGTCAGGATGAATGCGCGGCGTGCCATCAAACGACATGTCAATGAAGCGAAGTTTTGTGGCCCGGGAGATGCAAGCCGCTGCCCGACGCTTCTTTTTGACATATTGTCTGGAACAGCGCCAAAGGAAGATTTTGAAGGCGATGAGGAATTGAGCGAGTATGAGCTGGAGGATTTCAAACGAAGAGGATGTCACGTCGCGATATCTCCTATCACACCGATTATTCCAGATAACCTTTGCCACAGCACCAACGAGGAGATTCCAAGGAACAGTTTGACCAACCCTTGAAGCAAGGGGAAAATAGACTTGCTCTGTGGAGAGGTGAGTTCCAAGGTGGCGACGAGCAACTGATCGCAAAGCTTGGGTTGCCGGGACAGCTACCGGGCACTCAAAGAAGAGGTGCGAGAGCGTCTCCAACGAGCCAGTTCGACAGGAGAGGCAGATACCCCGATCACCTGCAAAGGTGAAGCGGGATCCTCTCGGGAGGGAGCGGATGTAGAAGCGGAAGAGTACGTCCCGTTGAAGACTCGGTTGATCACGAAGAAAGATATGAGAGAGGTCAGGAAGAACTGGAGGAGGAGGACCAGTGAGAGCTGCTGTCCACCGAGTATCGTGGTCTAGTGGTTGTCGCTGATAGAGAAGGCGTCGGATGGCTGCGAGTGTGGGGGTGCCCCCCGAGAGAATCTCCAGACGCGCACCGAGCCCTGCACCCTCATGAAGAGGCCCAAACAGCCGACGACCCTGTACATGAGCACACATTACATGCGCAATGTCAAATGTGGAAATGCAAATCATTTCTTTTTGAATGAGGGAGTCGATAGATACTTGGAAGATACGTGCGGTGAGCAGACGGGGTGGAGAGAACGAAACAACTTCGAAGGCAAGGGAGGGTAATGAAAAAGGGGCGTTAGCTGGGATAAACCAATCCCCGACCGCCACCTGGGGAGAAGGCGGGTTGGAGAGTAGAAGTTTCCACTCACGGGGAATGGCTTCAATGATCTCGTGAAGAATTCTACGACCAGCAGGGTACTCAGAGGGGGGACAATGCTCAATAAATTCCTCGTCAGAAATGGGACGAGCAGCCGAGGAGGTAGAACGAAATATGTGCCCTACTCTTATTTCTAAAGATAGAAGAAAATGCTCTCCCTTAAGGGTACCGAAAGGGGTATTGTTGGGTTTGAGGATAGATCGGTTGAAGGCAATAGGTTCATTGAGAATACAGCGTGGGTCAAGTCGAGGAGGATGAACAGTAGGCTTGAGAGAAAGGAAGGCAGAAAGTTCGTCACGGATTCGCGGAGGGGTGGAGGGGGGCAGAATACCCGGACGAAGAATGGCCTCGTGTGCAAGGAAAGCGTGATGTCCGTAAGGTAAAGGGATGCATGTGCGAGCTACCGACTCAGCGGAGGAAACACCAAAACGGCGGAGGGCACGTTGAATCGAAAGAGCCCGAATCAGGGTGGAGGGGGCCGTTGCCCCTAAGCCACCATGCTTAACCTGGTTGTACAAGTTTCTTTTGGAAATTTGTTGCTGAGTACGTCCTTGTTCTTTAAACTTTGACGTTCCAAGGAAAGTACTTACTGTACGATCAAGATTTTTGCAAATCTCGGTAGGAGCTGGTTGAAACCGAGCAGGGAAAGAAATAACAGAATTAAGGTATGTCGAGCAGAGGTATTTCCGGCACGTGGCAGTGGCGTGAAAAGTGGCGAGAAATTTAGCAATGCGTTATACACGAGAGAGGGTTGTGGTCCAGGTAGTGAGCCCAGGGGAGCCAAGTTCCACGAAGATCCCCAGTATACGTTCAGCTTCATGTGGGAGGCGAATCGGGATTTGGCCTGAGGCAGTGATGTGAGAAGATGGGACGTTGAAAGGTATGATTGAGCATTTTTCCCAGTTGGGGTATTCACCCGACACAGTGGCGAACTGGGCGAGAAGGCCAAGAGAAATGTCAAGTTCGGCATTAGAATTAAGAAATAAGGTGATATCGTCAGCGTAACAGGCCATCAGACGACGTTGCGTGGGAGAAAGGGCAAAACCAGGGAGGTAGAGAGAAGTGTAACGGTGAAAATTTTCGATCATACAGATAAACAGGAGTGGTGCTAGTGGGCAGCCTTGCCGAACGCCCGTGTTTACTGGGAAGACAGGGCCCTCGTTGTTATTGACTGAGATGCAGGTGGATGTGCCGGAGTGCATAAGGCGAACCCAATGGATAAAAGTTTCAGGAACACCCAAATGTGCAAGGCATTGCAGAAGGAATTGACGATCCACAGAATCATAGGCCTTACGAAGGTCGACAGTGAGTATTAGGAGGGGTGCATTGGTGAACAAGGCCCAGTCCATAATGTCAAGTGTATCATTGATGGTATCCTCGATTTTCCGGTGCTGAATGAACGCCGTTTGCGAAGGGTGAATCATACGCGGAAGGGCTTTTTGGAGCCTGTTAGCAAGACACAGCGCGAGGATTCTATAGTCAGCGTTCATGAGGGTGATTGGCCGAAGGTTATCTGGCCGGGAGGAGTCTCCTTTTTTTGGAATGAGTACTGTGCGGCCTCGAAGCATGGAAGGGGGGAGGGAGGTCAACGGAACCGTTGGGTTGAATAGAGCGTGGAAGGCTGGGGCAAATCTGGGGTTGTAGTGTTTGTAGAGTTTGCCCGGGAGGCCATCAGCGCCTGGGGTTTTCCCTCGTGCAAGCTGAGAGATGGCTTTTCCAACCTTGTGCAGAGAGATGGGAGCAGCAAGGTGGGCGATAAGAGAGGAGGTTAGATGCGTACGGGAAATGTGTTGCCAAAAGGAAGCATCCCTCGATATACAGGTTCGTCCACTATAGAGGGATTTAAAAAAATTGGTACAGATCATGGTCATCGTGGGTAGATCCGTGGTGGCTTGTCCGTTTGGCATAGTGATGGACGAAATGAGAGAGGCTTTGGAGCGTGAGCCAAGACCGACTAGCAGGGATGAGAGCCCCATTTCCCTATGACTTTCAACTTTGAGTTTCGCTTTGAGGGCCACTTCTGCCGTTTTCGAAGCCTCATATGAAGCTAGTTGCTGTTTGGCGCGTATGAGAGAGTTTGTAACCGAGGGGACAGATGATTGAGTAGCTACTTGGAGCTGCAAGGTGCAGACCAGTTGGCGTAGGTGGTCCATGGTTTTAGAGACGCGTTGTCGCTCGTGGGAAGAGAATCGTTTGAGGGTGAGGCAGAGGCTGAATTTCCACAGATCCCAGTCGATAGGGGAGGGAGAGGGGGGGAGGAGACTAAGGTAATCATCAATGATGCGAGGGAGAGCGGGTCGGTGTAGGAGGGACGTACTAAGGCGCCAAGGCCTTGGAGCGATCATTGTATTATCAAACAGGAGGGAACAAAGTGGGGCCAGGGCATGATCCGAAACACCAGAGGGAGTGAGAATATAAGGAGTGGCAGAGAGACGGTGTTGCGCAGTGCGGGAGATATAGATACGATCCAAGCGGGCTGCTGGAGGGGGTGATGAAGGGGAGGCAGTGGATCGTTGGCGACTAAAAAAAGAGAAGAGCGTTACATTGGGGTGAAGAAGACGAAATGAGTCGGCGAGGGAGTGCTGCGCCATGAGGTTGGAAAACAAGGTTGCTTCACTGCGCTCATGCCCATGCAGCAGACGATTGCGATCAAGTGCACAGTCAACCGAGTTAAAATCGCCTGCGAGGATAGTAAAGGCGGCCGACGATGGGACTTCAAGGGCAGAGGGGAGAGTGGACCGCCACCACATTCGACGAGCGATAGTAGCTGTAGGGGCATAGATTGCGATTAGGCGCATTTGCTCATGTAGATAGTTCAGGTGGACCGAGAGGAGTCTACCGTCAAGAGAAGGTGCATGTGAGGAGATGGTGATAGCCTTGTTAAAGATTAGGACAAAGATGCCACCAGGTGCTGGGTGTATTGAAGTAGTGAAGGAGGGTGCATGAGCGGCTTCCTTGGGGCGAAAAGTGAGTGTGAGTCTAGGGATATTTGAAGTCAAACGTGTGTCAACAAGGACAAGGATATCAACTTTAACAAAGTAGGAAGAAATCCATTGTTTTAAGCAGTTCATTTTGTATGCATGGTTGATACCATTAACGTTGAGTGTTAGCAAACGGATGTAGGTTCTCATTTAATAGATGTAGGGACCCCCCGCATTCGAAAGAACACGGATCCACAGGGGTAGTAAATTGATGCGCAAGAAAAGAAGGGATAAGTGCGAGAGGCAAGCCAGTACCCCTGATTCGCATTATTATATATAGGTGGGACAAGCGAAAGCGACGAGAAAGACAGCAGGAAGCATAGGCAGCCACATCGATTAAGAAGGTGTAGCATAAGTGTCGCAGCCTGAGATGCTAGGCACGCAGGAACTCTGCGATACGCGGTGTCTCGAGCAGCGTCATAGCACGCCAGGTGCTGTACTTGTCCTTGGCAGCCGGGAGATGAGCGGTGGCTCGCAGGCGAGCCGAATGGGTGGGGGAAGCGATGTGGGCCATCGCACTGTCGAGTGCGTGGCCACACTGGAATTCGCACAGCACGCAAGTCCAAGTCTCCATCTCTGAGTCCAGTCCGATGAGCAGAAGCCCAGGGTCGTTGCGGATCGCCGTAGGGGCAGCATGGGATCCAAGAATCTGGCCTGGTCGTAGGAAAGGGTAACAACGAAACAGTTCGTGAGGAGGCGTGAAAGTGAGTACAGACAGGCTGGAAGGGAAGGGGTAGCCCAAGGGGGGGTGTGGAAGCCAAACATACGAGAGGCAGCGGTGAAGGATGAGCAGATGGTAGAAACCAGGGTGCCATACTGTAGCGTGCTGAGTGCAGGTGGAAAAGGGCAGGCAGCATATCAGAGGAAAAATGGTAAGGCAAGAACACCAAACTAGGGTCAAACGGGCAGAGCGTGGGACAGGGAGAGCGGGAAGTCGGAGGAATGGGGGAGGGGAAGGAGGAAAAGGGAGTGAAACGGTCACATAGGGCCGGGGTATGGGCAGAAATACATAGGTGCGACCAGGAGCATGGAGGGGGCGAATGGTACCTGAGCCGGGCAAGGACAGGCATGTTGAGGGAAGTCCATGGGTATATCGTAACAGAAACGTTGTGAGAGACCGAGGAGCACCGGGTGAGAGGAGGATGGGCAGGGCGGGGGGGTAAAAAAAGGGGGGTAGGGAAGGAAGGGGGGTTGTGGGAGCACAAGAGTAGTTGAGTAGAAAAACCGGCATGGAATCAGCCTGATAAAACATGTCTGAAAAGATAATCAGAGTAAGGGCAGGGAAGTGTAAAATGGGCAGCAGAATGGGTTGGTTAAGAGGGGGATCCTCCCGCCAGGAGCAGCTGCCCTGATAAAAACGGAGTGTTTGGTCAGGGGGCAGCTGGGGAGACAATGGGAGGCGCATCAGCATGTGCGAGACAGAGGGAGATGGTGAAGTTTGTAGATAGCAGAAGCCGCAAGGAGGAAGGTAGACACATGGCCAGAGAAGGGTGAGGTGCAACAGGACAGCAGGGGGTAGATGGTCCAGCAGAAAAACACAAGGGGAGGGAGGTAACTGGGGGATAGAGGTGGATGTCGGAGTGCGGACAGACCAGCATATAAGCAGTGGACAGAAAGAGGGGTACTTGGCTAGTGGGGAACTAGACCAAAGAGGAAAGAAACAACCAGCGGAGAGGACAATCAGAGTACACAGGGAGGCGAGCTGCGTACCGTTGGTCTGCTGGAGCTGCGCAACGGAAATCACGTGCCTATTGGTGATGCGCTGCCTGCGGTGTGCCGCGAAGGAAGCGTGGTCCGCATCGCGGTGATTGTTGGCGCAGAAGAGGCACACATGCGACGAGAAATTCAGTAGCATAGGAGGGCCACCCTCTTCCAGGAAGATGGCAGCCGGAATGCGCTGGAAGTTAGGGTCATCAGCAGAGGGGATCGGGATACCATCGAGGATAGTATACACCACCCCTTCATACGGGTCCTTCACCCGGTGGAGGTGCTGGAGATCGTTCAGCCACGGCAGACCGTCATCCGTGGTAGCCGCGAGGGTATAGGACTTGATATCCTCCGGCTCATAACCGGTGGGAACGTTGCGGATGGAGAGGGTGGTGGCGCCAGCAGCCTTAGCAGCAGTAAACCCAGCGTTGGGGTCTTCGTAAACTTTGAGCAGGACCGAACGAGAATTCGCCAGCTTGAGCGTGAGCGGAAAGAGATTGCGAAAAGAGACCGCGTCATCAGCAGAAGGCCAGGAGAAGAGCAGCCGCGCGTAGGAGCGACGGGGCACCCGGAGAACCTCCCCGGAGGTGGCATCATAGGAGGGAATCGTACCGCTGGAGAACATGTGACCTTTCAGCATCGCGCCAAGGCGGAGCAAGATGTCCACCCGATTCGCATCAGCCCCGGCCTCCGGGAGGAGCAGAGTGACAACGACGCGACGGCGGCGAGGCAGCAGGGCGGGGCCAGCCTGCGCCAGACGGGGGCGGCGAAGGGCGCGAGGGGGGGCCTGCATGCCCGGGGTTGCCAGCAGGATCGGCCCAGCAGCAGAGCCAGCCAGCGGAGAAATCTGCTGCTCGGGAGGAGCTGCGACCGTAGCAGTAGGTGCGAGGCGGGGCAGGGGAGCAGAATTCCCCAAGGCAGCCGAAGATCCACTCGGGAGAGTGGGAACCAGGGTAGGAGCACGCTGCAGCTCGGGAGGGCGAAGCCGAGCCAGCAGCAGAGGGGCCCGAAGAGGTATCATTGCTCATATTAACGCATGCCTTCTTAGCAGCGGGGAGGTTGGAGGTCTCGAGCTCCGAAAGGTGGATTTCCTCCGTAGTCTCGTCAAGGAGGAACTCCTCACCATCGGCAGCGGGAGCGTCGTCAGCCATAGCGTGGTCCATAGAGTAGAGGGGGGAGGCCATGGAAGCAGTTGGAGGGATGAAAAATAAGAGATCCTGAACATTGAAATATAGGAGGAAGGATGGTGATATCGCGCCCAAGCCAGGGGAGGAGGAGGAGACACGAAGAGCAGTCGGAAGTGGCGTCGCGGCGTGGGAAGAGAGGCGCATCGGGAGAAGTCGGTGTAAAGGTTGAGTGGGAGGCCAGCAGCCATGGATGGGAACGGTTGGGACGAGTATTACAGGGATCTGAATCGTCAAAAGCGTGAAATAACGGTAGATCCGGGCGTGTGATGGCAGTAAGGGGGGGAAGCATAGGCGAGGGCCATTGCAGTCCCGTAAAAACGACTGGCAGCCTAAGCGGCAGCCCGAGTCGCGCAAGAAGCATTTAGGTATGTTCCAGGGAGAAAACGAAGATTCAACGTGGTAGTAACGAGAAGGAGAGACGTTGAAGTTATCACGATGCCAGAACAAGAGAAAGCCGACCACACAGCAACCAAAGCAGCCGTGAGAACGAAGGGAGGTAGTCGTGCAGCTCAACGGAACAGGGTGACGAGGTGTGGTGCAGGGAAGAGGTTCGAGATTGTTCCAGGAGGGGAAAGGCGAACAAAGGGAATCTGGCGCTGAAACAAGGCACGGAGGGGGGCGATCAGTTGGAGGGGGGGGGGTGCAGAAACCGAGAAGGTAGAAGGAGACCAGGGCAGCCCCGCACGGAAGAACCAGCAAAAATGAAATGGAAGACAGGAGCCAGAAAGGTGAAAAACGAAACACGAACAAAGAAATCGAAAACAGGGCAGGTGGAAGGGAAACTTACCTGTGAGAGGTGGCGAAGACACTTGACGAGACGCTGGATCTGGTTACGTGGCCCCGAAGTGGAGATTGGAGAAATCGCAGGTTGGGGTAGACTCGAGAGAAAGAGCGCAGATGGTGTCCTTTCCGCGATGGTTGAGTTGTACAGCGGGGTGGGCCTGTATAGGTGCAGGAAC
This sequence comes from Closterium sp. Yama58-4, assembly GCA_947470075.1. Classification (NCBI taxonomy): domain Eukaryota; kingdom Viridiplantae; phylum Streptophyta; class Zygnematophyceae; order Desmidiales; family Closteriaceae; genus Closterium; species Closterium sp. Yama58-4. The sequence goes on from CANIUD010000495.1 coordinate 80,296, forward strand.
AGTGGGGGCAGCAAGGCGAAAAAAGGAAAAACTGTTAAACTGTATTATGTTTGTAGGCTGTAGTGGGGTAGCCAATATGGGGTACAACCCCAACTAGGGTTTGCTACTTGTACCCAATTCTTCCACGAACCCACGAACTAGGCAAGAATGATGCATTGAATGGAAGAATTGGGTACAAGTAGCAAACCCTAGTTGGGGTTGTACCCCATATTGGCTACCCCACTACAGCCTACAAACATAATACAGTTTAACACACCCCCATAGGCAAAGTGGGGGAGAACAAAGGGTCACAAGACCAGTCCAGCAAAGCAAAGCAAAGCCCAGGGTGGATCACAACGTCACCACACTCCGAGCACAAGCAAAGGCCACAAGGCCAGTTCACATGCAGTGCTAGATATAGAACAGGACAAGCAGCAAGATATATATAAAGTACAGTACAAAGAAAGTCAAGCAGTAAGCAAATGAGGAAAAGTGGACACAAGGCCTAAAGAAGTACAGTGCCGCTGATGATCACTAGACGGGAGCGCCTTGGTGAAGATATCAGCAGTGTTGGCCTTCGAGTCCACGTACACAAGCCGAAGCTGACCGCGCTGCTGAAGCTCTCGAGCAAGAAAGTAGCGAAGAGCAATGTGCTTCGTCCTGTGCTCCAGTCTGTGCTCCTGACACAAGGCAAGGGCCGCCTTGTTGTCACCGTACAGAACTGGAGGAGAACTAGGCCGCTCTCCCAAGTCAGTCAGCAGGTAGGTGAGCCAGCGTAACTCCTGTGCAGCCATGGCTGTGGCGTAGATCTCAGCCTCACAATTGGAGCTGAGAACAGAAGAAGAGCGGGTGGACCGCCACGAGACAGAACCAGAGCCAAGGCTGAAGGTGTAACCCTGTGACGACCGCTGCGTAGCCAGGTCGTCCACCCAAGAAGCGTCCGAGTGACCAGTGAGGACAACTCTGTCGCGTCCTCCAAGCACCAGCCCCATGCCTGATGTACTGCACAAGTAACGCAGCACCCTCTTAGCAGCCTCCCAGTGCTCTCGCCTGTGTCTCCCAGGCGCAACGTAACGAGCAAGGATGCTAAGTGGGTACGCGAGGTCAGGTCGCGTGCAAGTCATCAGGTACATGAGGCAGCCTACAAGCTCTGGGTACGGGCCACTCGGCTCTACGGACTCGTCCGAAGGTGGAGCTGAGAGCGAGCGGCTGGTAGCCAGAGGTGTGGCCTGTGGTGAGGAGAACTGGAAGCCGAAGCGCTGAAGGACCTGCTGCACCATGTGTGACTGAGTCAGGGTGATGGTGCGGCGAGCTCTGTCCCGGGTGATCTGCAAGCCAAGGTAGCTACGCAGTTCACCCAGGTCAGTGCAGGTGTGTCTCTTCTGCAGCTCCGACTTCACACGAGCGAGTGCCTCAGTGTCAGCAGTAGCAAAGACCAAGTCGTCGACGTACACGAGAATGTAGAACGGCGGCAGTGACGTGTCAGCCAGGTGGGCGGCGCAGCCAGATCTCCTCGTGCAGGCTGCCCTGCAGGAACGCTGTGCTGAAGTCAAGAGAGTGAAGCTCGTAGTCACGCTGAGCAGCAACGTGTAGCAGAACCCGAAGAGTGGTCATCTTCGGGGTGGGGGAGAAGGTCTAGAGCATCCGGGTCTCCCTCAGGGGCAAGCAACCAGGCCACGAGATGAGGTACAGCAGCCGCAAGAGAGTCAAAGTCCTCCTGCCTGTCCTCAAGGACGTCCGTGCCAAGAGCACACTCACCCCCGACGGACGGAGGACAGACAGACTCAGACCCGGCAACAAGACTGGCGGCGTAGTCTAGACGACAGGCAGCAGCAAAGTCGACAAGCTCAGCGACCAGGGCAGACGCAGCAGCAGACTCAAACGACGGGTCAGTGACAACAGTGGCGAGAAGACGCGTAACAGTAGGGTGGGCAGCACGAACACTGTCAGACTCAGGGTCGTGCTGCCCACCCTACTGTTACGCGTCTTCTCGCCACTGTTGTCACTGACCCGTCGTTTGAGTCTGCTGCTGCGTCTGCCCTGGTCGCTGAGCTTGTCGACTTTGCTGGACTGGTCTTGTGACCCTTTGTTCTCCCCCACTTTGCCTATGGGGGTGTGTTAAACTGTATTATGTTTGTAGGCTGTAGTGGGGTAGCCAATATGGGGTACAACCCCAACTAGGGTTTGCTACTTGTACCCAATTCTTCCATTCAATGCATCATTCTTGCCTAGTTCTTTTCACAACAAAAACAGCTACCAAGATCCAGAGCTTACCTATAAACCAGCATGGCAGATTCGCGTTGTCGAAGAGGGGGAACGCGCCCAGGCGGCGATATGTCTGACAAGCGCTGGCTAAGGCTAGGAGTAAGCTCGGGGGTAGCAGATCCATCTCAGATCCGGTTGGTGGTGGCGACGGACAAGGCAAATGGGCGTTGGAGTTCCGATATTGCAATATCTCGACTAAAACAAAACTGCTAATCAACAAATCATGGGAGTTCTATACTAGATGCATAATTTATTGTAGATGGCACACATCAACCTGAGAAGCAATGGCTAGCGGAGATACATTTAGCCTTGCCTTCCAGCTTCGACATCATCATTGCTAGAGAGAAGTGCCAACTTTTCACCATTCTCCATCCCCTCATCAGGCAATTTGGTCGGAAGAGCAGCAGACACCACCGGAGATCTCAGGAGCTTGTCCCTTGCTTCCTTCTCTTTCTTGCCCTTCTCAACAGCCCAGCTGTATAAAACCATTCCCACCACGGCCATCAGCATGCCCATCACATTCTTCAGAGTTATCGGAGAGCTGAAGATGAGGAAGCCCATGGCAAGAACCAGGACAGTTTTCATGTGACCCAAGACCTGGAAGGACGTCGCTGAGAACTTTCCAATGCAGAGGTACTGGCTGAGATTGCAGAAGACCGCAAAGAAGCATGAGAGGCCGATGAAAATCTGCATGGAAAATAGAGCTGAAAATGTCAAGCAATGGAAAAAGCACCACACAGAAATGTCCCAATAACACACAACAGCTCTGTAATTTTGACTAGGTATTAAACCATCTACAGCGTCAAAGAAGAACTCACCGCGGAGACCCATGTGAGTTGGTATTTCAAAATGGATTGCGAGATAAGGAAGTAGTCAATAACGGGGCCGAGCAGCAGGAGCAGCGCAGCCTGAATGGGAGCCGTTTGGCTGAGCAGGTCGAAGGAGCCTATGCTGTACTTGGTCTGCAGCGACCCGATGAACTGCAGAACGAGAGAGGGGGATGAAAGGAAACATTGTTTTGCGCACTCTAAAGTAGCAGCTTGAACTGCGCGGATCCAGTGAACTGCTAACGGGAAAGGGAGAGAAAGACGGCACGGGAATATCGTTGAGGCACGTCGAACGAGATAAAGAGAGGGATGAGAGGGAAGAGTGATGGGCACTACGGATGGAGAGAGAGGAACGGGAACAGAAAAGAGACGCAGGAGCTTCGTGAAGTCGAGGTTTTGAGGTCAGAGGAAAATGGCGGACATCAGACGCTTAAGGGAATGGCGTCGGCCCCTTCACGACAAGGTCAAGCAACACGCACAGTCTGCTGGAACGACGTTCTGACGACGGCGACAGCAGCGGCGAGGGAACAAAGAGAAGTGGAGTGGCAATGAAGCCGAGAGGAGTGTATCAGCGAGTGTGCCGAGAGAATTGGAGCGAGAAGAGAAGGATGGATTGAAGCACACACGAGAACGAAGGCACTCACGATCTGCTGGAGCGACGTGCTGATGACGGCGACAGTGGCGGCGATGAAGCCGAAGGCGTTCATGTTGATGTCAGTGACGGTGCACACACCCACGCCAACCATGACCACGGCCACGGAGAACTTGACCTCCCGGGAGTAGGACTTAGCATGGAGGAGAGCCTCGAAGAAGCAGACCACTGGAATGATGCTCAGCTTGGCAATCTGAGAGGGAAAGGAGGAGGACGAGATGAAACAGATAAAAACGCTATGAACAGAAACCATGCGACTGACAGGGTTCTTTGAATTGACAACAGACTCTTAGCTGCTCTGCCTGCACTCGAAAAATGAGTGCTTTCATGCCGTAATCAAAGCCATGTCGCCATGTTGACCCGACCTGGTAGAATCCGACGGTGTTGAGCATAAGGCTGAGATTCATGGCGACGATGGAGAGATTCGCAACAATGGAGAACCAAATCAGCTCCCACAGCGGAACCGTGTTCTTGCTGTTCAGGTATCCCAGCGCAGCTGACGCCATCCCGACCAGAGCCGTCACGGCGAAATGCAGACCCGTCAACGTCGAAGCTGCACGGACCAAACGAACGCGAATACACAAGAGATTAGTGATAGTTCTGTCAGTCGCCCGTGAAGAAAGTTTATATTCGTCAGATCTCTTCACGTGTGTATTGCGTATCGAGTGTTATTGCACGTTGTAGCCCAGAAAATCACGCTGCTACTACGCCTCGAGGAGACTGGCTACACTGGTCTGTATAAGAGTTTAGCCGGTCCCTGAAAAGTTGTTCTTGAGACATACCAAATCTGAAGCCATATCCTGACATGACTTGTTTGTTGATCATGATGATCCCGACGGAGCTAACCACGTTCATGGTCCATGCTCCCACGGCCGAAACCGAGGACGGATTGTTCACCATGGTGACCCCTTTGAGGGAGACAGTCAGTCGTTATTTTACTGACAACCGACGCACGCTCCACGAAGAAAAAAATAAAATTAAAAACCGGTCTGTAAGTTGCCTCGACACTGATTATTATGCCTACATCAACTAGTAAGCTACCTGCAGCAATCAGCAATGTCCTCAGGAGTTGTGAGCTGAGTCTGATGCCGCTTCCGAAATGCACAAGTTTTAGAATGAGCTGTGTCTGATGATGTGAGCGAAAGTGGAGGGGATGTCCCAAGGAACAAAATGGAAGGAATGCTGTACGGTAGAGTCCTTTACGGTACGGTGAAACTTCTTTGCAGAGATTTGGAGAGTCATGGACGATGGAGGGCAGTTTGGGCTGGCTGGATTCGCGTCACGGGAAAGGCGAGGCGATGCGTGGATACCCTTTGCCGTACGAGGAATTGAAATTCGGCAGAAAGTCATGCTGCCCGTAGGGGCGAATCTTTTGCGTCTGTCAGGCGGGACGGGTCACGGGAGAGGAGGGAACGGGCTGGGTAGAAATACGGTTGTGAAAGTGGATGGCGTTCAGCAAGTCCCGCCCGGCCCCCTTTCGCATTTCCTGAAAACGTGGTTTCAAACTTATGACCGTTGGGCGACCCGCACTGCAACGTGTGCTATGGGGAATCTTTGACCCCGTTTCGACAGATCCGTTAACCAGACAACTAGCTTTGAAGAGCAGCACAGATGCATACAATGCATGCATATTCTAAAGCTAAATCTATCTACAACGAGACTGAAGACCGCGTACGTAGCAGACATTGCTAGTACAATGCATAGTACACCCACCGCGTGGCTAGCAAAGAAACTAGGACGCTTACTATCACCGGAATCATTGTAAGGTTGAGAACTAGATGTGTGCCATAGTATCCAACAAGGGTGATGAGGCCGTCGCCCACCACTCGGGCGAAAGTCCCAGCCTCGGTCGACAAAAGGCCGCAGTTAAACGTTCCTCTTGCAAGGCGTGGCGACATAATGCGCGACATTAGCGAAAGAGAAACCCCTGCAAAACGCCACACGATTTTCAAACAGCAATCCAGACAGGCGAGTGGGTGAAAAGTGCGACAGGAAAGCATTCTGAGGACTCCCATGATCGGCCCTTCAAAGCTGCGTGCACTCGGAGCAGCAGAGCCATATATTGCAAGAAGATGTACCCCACTCTGATGCTACACTAATTACCAAGGAACAGCAGCGCACCTTCGAGCACGTTGCAGGAGACAAAGATGATGACCGCAGCAACAATGTATTGCTGTGTGGTGTACTTGATGATTGGCGCGAAACACATCACGGCTATCACCCCAATTGCGATCAGACCCTGCGTCCACATGATCACCAGCCTGCGAAAGAGCACAGTGAACAGACGAGGAGGAAATAGACGAACAGTTTCATCAGCTTACAAACAGTTGAAGTGTGAAACGTGTACCAACCTGCAAGGTATGCGTAGGAGCCAGCACAACACACCTACTGGTGACCTGTCCTTGTATATGCTGGCTACGTAGTTCCCAATCACAGGCCTGTTGGGCAGAACCGTGAGATGTGCTTTGGCCAGCATTATACATGTACCAGCCACCCTACACCTGAGCTATCCTGCATCATACATGCACTAGCCTGCATCACCCTACTAGCCAGCCAGCGCCAAATGTGTGCAATCCTGCATCACACATGCACTAGCATTGTCATACACCCACTGCTGACCTGTCCTCATAGATGTTGGTGATGTAATTCCCAACCACAGAGCTGATGGGCAGAACCGTGAGGCCCAGGAGACCCAGAAACCAACCAATCTGTCGGAACACGGGAGCAAAAGGTTACTGACCAACATTTTCTCATATCCTTAATCAGTCAGACCATGTTCTGAAACTTGTGAACAAAAAGAAAAAGCTCTGCCAATTGTATTCATTGCTAATGATAAGCATTGCAGATTGACAAGGACAAATCCAAACCTCTACAAAATGGAAAGGTGGGAAGAGAAATGGAATGTACATCGTTGATGGTCCATTGAAAGTAGAACTTGGAGATGAGGCTCGACTCCGATATAAGCACCTCTGTGGCGAATTTGATCATGAAGTACATGAAGAGGAGGACCTGCAATAACAAGGATGATTACGAGAAGAAAACAACAAAGGTTTCAGGCACCTGCTGAAGAACTGACCCCAATGTGACTAGGCTGATTCTCTCACAGCCATGTGTGTGCTGACAAACACATCTACCCCACCGTACCGAGATTGGTCGTGACAGCTCCTTCAGGAGCCCTGGTAGCGTCTCCACGGCGACAGAAGACAATGCTTGCATGCCTTGCTCCCATACCCCAGTGCCCATCATTACATCCCCCCCAGCCCACATTGCCATAACGATGAGCCCCAGCATACCGAGATAGGTCGAGACAGCTCCTTCATGAGCTCTGGCAGAGTCTCCACGGCCCCAGTGGACGATGCTTGCATACCTCACTCGCTCCCATACCCCAGTACCCATCAATATCTACCTCCCAGTCCGCATTGACATCACTGAACCGCACTGTACCGAGACCAGTCGGGATAGCTCCTTCATGAGCTCTGGTAGCGTCTCCACATCCCCACTTGACATAAACATCTACCCCCGCGTACCGAGATGGGTCGCGACAACTCCTTCATGAGCTCTGGCAGCGTCTCCACCGCCCCAGTGGACGATGCCCCATCATCATCCTCGTCCTCCTCGTCCTCGCCCTCGTCAATGTCCGGCTGGGGGGTATAAGCGGATCAGGGTGGAAAGGAAGAAGGAAATGAAGGATTTTTTTAGGCGCTTCAAACATCATCCTCGTCCTCCTCGTCCTCGCCCTCGTCAATGTCCGGCTGGGGGGTATAAGCGGATCAGGGTGGAAAGGAAGAAGGAAATGAAGGATTTTTTGAGGCGCTTCAAACATCATCCTCGTCCTCCTCGTCCTCTCCCTCGTCTATGTCCGGCTGGGGGGTACAAGCGGATCAGGGTGGGGAGAGAGAGGGGGGAGGAAGGAGGGAAGGGAGAACGTGGGGAAGGGCGGACGGGTGAAGCGTCATCATCCTCGTCCTCCTCGTCCTCGCCCTCATCAATGTCCGGCTGGAGGATACAGCAAGAGGATCAGGGTGGGGAGGAACGGATTAGGTCGAGGAGGGGATAAAGGAGGAAAGGGAGGGCGTGCTCATCATCATCCTCGTCCTCCCCGTCCTCCCACTCGTCCGGCTGGTGTGTACAAGCTGACCAGGGTGGGAGGGAGCGGGGAGGGGGGTGCAAGCGGATTAGGTTGGGAGAAGGGCGGGGGGATGAAGGAAAGTAGGGCATGGGGAAGGACGGTTGGAAGGGAGGGGTGGTTGAAAGACGGAGGGATGAGAGGGGCATGGGGCAGGGAAGGAGCGACGGGAGAAAAATTAGTGACCAGAGATGCTGGACGTCGACATGTGCTGCAGAAATTCTCATGTGCTGAGATGACAGACATGTAGAAATGCAGAAATGCCAAGATGGAACTGCAATGATGGGCACACAGATGCTAGAACGGAGAATCAGGAAAGGAGAGACAAGCTCACCAGAGAGGCCAGCATAAGCCAAGTCCGCGCGTCATTCTCATCAGCCATCCCAGTGTGCCTCGACCCTGCAGCTAGTTTTTCTATCAACGCAGAGATTCAGAGATCCTGGAAAGGGGGAAGCAAGCTCACCAGGTAAGGATAAACACGCTTACCAGAGAAGTAAGCTCACCAGAGAGGCCAGCATAAGCCAAGTCCGCGCGTCACTCTCATCAGCCGTCCCACTGTGCCCTCGCCCAGCAACTGACGCTGAAGGTGCCACTCCTGCTCCTCCTGCTTTTGCTGAAGCTGCTGCTGTTCCTGCTGCTGGTGTCACTTCTGTTACACCATTCCTACTGTCCTGCCCTCCTCCCAGCCCCGTCAACAGAGGCTCACATACGGCGGTCCCAGCCCCTCCCTTCTCTCCCGTTCCTACTCCTAGCCATCCCCTCACTCTGCTCCATGCCCCAACCCCTTTTTCCCCGTCCCCTGCCCCTTTGACCATCCCTCCTCCATCCTCAATCTCACGTGAGCCATCAGCAGGCGACGCAGCAGTCACCATACCCCCCTCTCCCACCACCACCCCATCCCTATCCCCCCACCCTCCCTTCCCCCCAACCCCGTTCACACCCGCCGCTCCCAACCCTCCAAGTGCCGCTTCTTTCGAACCCCCCCTCTTCAAGTTCCCTCCCAACGCAGCCTCTTTCGACCCTCGCCTCCTCAAATCCCCTCCAGACTTCTCCCGTTTCACCCCCGCCACTCCCCCTGCCGGCACCGGCGGCTGCAGGTGTGTCCGGTCCGGCTCCTTAAAGAAAAGCACGACAAACAGGAGGTAGAGCAGCCAGGAGAGCACCATGAGCCAGCCGGGGGAGGTGACGGAGTTGACGGTGAAGCCGAGGAACTTGAAGTTGAGGAAGTCGATGAGGGAGGCCGCGAACGGCCCTGCTGCCATGCCTAAGGCGCCCGCGCTCACGAACCCCGCCGAGGCTGAGGTTCGTTCGGAGGACGGTACGTGATCGGCTATGTACCGGCGGTTGATTGCCCGCACCCCTCCTAGCCTGTAAGGAGGGAGGGATGGAGGGAGGGAGGGAGGGGATGCAGTGCAAAGGAAGGGCAGGTAGAGCAGCCAGGAGAGCACCATGAGCCAGCTGGGGGAGGTGACGGAGTTGACGGTGAAGCCGAGGAACTTGAAGTTGAGGAAGTCGATGAGGGAGGCGGCGAACGGCCCTGCTGCCATGCCCAGGGCTCCCGCGCTCACGAACCCGGCAGAGGCTGAGGTGCGTTCAGACGACGGCACGTGGTCGGCTATGTACCGGCGATTAATTGCCCTGACGCCTCCCAACCTGGAAGAGCAGGTGGGGGAGTGGACGGGTACAGGGAGTAAGTGAACTAGGCTGATGCTGAGGGTTTCTCAAAGGAAGGGACGTGATCGGCAACGTACCAGCCCCTCCCAGGCTGGAGCAACAGATGGTAGCACGGTTCCTTGGGCTCCGGGAATACGTGAGTCTCAGTTGGCAGAGGGGTTCGCTCGGAGGGAGGGAGGGAGGGATGGGGATGCAGTGGGTACAGGCAGTAATAGAATCTCAGCAACCACTCAGATTGCCCGTCATCCCTCTCTTCTCCTCTGCCCACTCTTTCCACAGAGCGGCATGAGCCGAGCATTGCACCCCACCCACCCTCTACCCTTTTCCCCCTTCCCTCCTCACCTCACTCCACATCTGCCCACTCCTTACGACTTAACCTCTGCTTAACCGGGCAACAGAGTTAAAATCCAAAGCGGCCGCATAGGCGAAGTTGCCAAGCAGCAGGACGAGCGTGGAGACGAGCAGAGGCTGCGTGTAGGAAGCGTTGGAACACTTGCTGAAGATGAAGGCTGAGACCAGCGCACACAGGGGCGCTCATGCTGCCTTACATCCCCACGCACTCATTCCCCACTCCCCTTCCCCCTCACTCCCCACACACCAGCTTTCACCTGTGCCTTACCCAGTGAGTGACCGGCCAATGAGCAACAGAGCCACAGAGTTGAAATCCAGAGCGGCCGCATAGGCGAAATTCCCAAGCAGCAAAACGATTGTGGAGACGAGCAGAGGCTGCGTGTAGGACGTGTTGGACCACTTGCTGAAGATGAAGGCTGAGACGAGGGCGCAGAGAGGAGTGGCGCCGATGATGATGCCACAGAGAGCAGGCGGGGCGGAGAGGAGGACAGCGTACTCGTCTGAGGTCGGAACGATAATGTAGTAGTTCACCTGGGGTGGGGTGCGGTAGGGTTGGGGTGGGTTAGGATGGGTAGGTCGGGTTTGGGATGGGATGGGAGTAGAGGGACGTGGGGGAAATAACTTGGTGGTTCACATGGGTGGTACGGGGTGAGGTGGGGTGGGATGGGATTGGAATTGTGAACAGGGAGGAAAACACAGGGTGGAACATTTGTCAACCCCGCTTCTCATATGAGATATCACCACGCACAGGGAAGTGCTCTCACCATGTAGAGGAAGGTGTTGAACTGGTTGAGCTGCAGCGACCACCAGTGGAACTCCGGCTCCCCTGCCTCGGGCCCTCTCTCAGGGGCGGGAGGCAGCAGCAGCCCCTTGGCCATGTACGTGCTGTAGCTCACTGCGTCTGTCAGCTTGGCCCGCGCTGCCTCGATCTCCTGAGAGAAGTCAACACCATGCACACCCCCTCCCCCCACCCCAACACACACATTCACAAGGAAAAGCAGTTGATTATGTGCTGACCGGACGAGGATTTGAATATGATTCCCCTGCCTCTGGCCCTCTCTCTGGTGCAGGAGGCAGCAGCAGCCCCTTGGCCATGTACGTGCTGTAGCTCGCTGCATCCGTCAGCTTGGCCCGTGCTGCCTCGATCTCCTGAAAGAAGGTTCACAGCACACACACACACACCTCCACAACCCCCCACCCCACCCCACCCCCACCCCCACCCCCACCCAGCCACCCACCCATTTCCCCCCGAACCCCACTCCCACCTCCACCACCACCCCCAACCCAACCCCCAATCCCATCCCCACCCTCACCCTCACCCCCACTCCCAACCACACCCCCCCCCCCCCCCTCCCGCATACCCTCCCACACACACCCAAACATTCGCAAAGAACAATCGTTCATTTTGAAAACAGTCGGTGTGTACCCCCCACCCCATGATCCATGTGCCATAAGAGTGCATGCAACATATCACCATACTGCACTCGGCTGCTCCATAAGCGCCCACCTGGATAATCGGCTCCTCCTGAGCCACGTACACAGGGGACTCGTCCCCCTGCCTGAAGAGCGAGAACGTACACCTTTATAAACATAACATGTATTACCGAACTGAGGAACCCACCAGCACCCACCTGAATGATTGGCTCCTCCTGAGCCACGTACACTGGTGACTCGTCCCCCTGCCTGAAGAGCGAGAAAGACGTGCGTCTGGGCGTGCCGGCACGCGGCGAGAGGAGATTGGAGGGCGAGGAGAAGCAGCGCTCCCTGCGGTGCAGCTCGTCCAGGTTGCGAATAATGGTCCCCACCATGGCACCCAAACCCTGGAGATGGTTGTGGGGTAGGTACGTACGTGGGGAGAGAGATAGAGAGAGCGAGATTCTTCTGGCCAAAACTTCTTTAGGAGCACAACTCACATCACATCGCCACTCACCACCACTTGTCCGATGATCGGCTGCAGGCGCGAACTAGCAGAAATGCAGTGCGTTGGGGCGTCTCATTCTCTGCACGTCACAATTCAAAAGACCACAATACCACTCACCACTTGTTTGAAGATCTGCTGCAGGTGCGAGTAGGGGTGCAGCGTGCGCGAGGCAATGTACGTGTGGCCCAGCCTCACGCCCACACGCCGGTCAAACTTCTTCAGGATCTTCCTCAGCCCCGTGGCGTTCATCTCCACGAACTGCAGCAGCTGCAGCAGCTCCCTCCCAACGTCTCTGCAGACGATTGATAGAATAAGTGTAAAAAATTAACGCTATAACGGGGATAAGGAGGCAGCGCCGTGGGTTCAGCTCCACGAACTGCAGCAGCTACAGCAGAAGGAGAGAGGGAGACGCGGATAACGAGCGCTCTTGCTGGTAGTAAGGGACAGGAGACAGATAGTTCCGCAAAACGCATGTTGCAATGGAACAATCTTTCAGAAGCCTGCTCAGAAAATTTATTGCTCATTCAACGAAAAAAACGAAATGCACAGTTACCTGTACTGTTCCATCATGTCGCTAAAGTCGGACGACATGACGATCGCCAGGCCGGACTCGTCTCCGCGCGTGTTTGACCCTTCCCTCTGCTCTCGTAGCCGTTGGAGCTTTCCCGCCAGCACGCCCTGCTGCTCCAAGAAGAACAGCACCACCTTTTCCATCTGCCAACACAAAATACGGATTTGCGTGAATACATGTTATTTACGTAGCATTAAACAGCCTGAATACCAACGGTCGTCTCAAGAGAACTCAAATGACTTATCCGAATAGCAACTGCCATTTGGAAACCCTGGATGCCTTCAGGCTGTATTGGCATCTGATGGCACCTGGTCACCGAAACTGCCTAATCTCAGCCGAGAAACTACTCATGCCGCTCAAACGAAGGCGAATGTCAGCTTAGCCTGGCCTAGAAACTCCAAAAAAAACTAAAAAAGGAATTAAACAGACGTACAAGCGTTAGGGATTAGAAACAGGCCTAAGTCTCAAAAGCAACGAATAATCCAAAACCAGAAATCTACCTGCGAGTCGAGACGCTCTGAGAAGCGACGCGCCATGTCTTGCTGAACATCTTCCTCTGTGACCCCCGACGCCACGGCCGCTTCATAGGCTCGAATTTCCTTCTTCAACGACTTATAGTTGAGGTAATATCTGTCGCAAACGAATGGTCACTCAAAACCGATTATCCATGACAGCGGTTTGACAACTAGACAATTGAAACAGAATGTTACGATCACTCGGATACCCAAAACATGGCACAAACAAATATTTATAAAAAGACGGCGACATACTAAGAACTGTTCGGTATGCCATCTGAAAGCTAGGAAGTGGCAGCAACTCACGGTTCCCATCCTGGTACGCGGTGAGAAAGCAGATATCGGCCGTATTGCACCATTTTCGCATAAACTTCCAAAGGCTAGGTGCTACGCCAGGTACAACATCGCAATCAAAGGCGAAGGACAAAGAGACTGATTGTGCTTTCCTACACTATCGATTTTCAGCACTTGCACTTGACACCAATCTTAAAAATGCTGCTATTGGAGTCGCGTAATAAGTACCGGAATATGAAACAAGTGGACTACAAGAACAGATTAGCCGCTATTTCCCTACTCCAATCTCCGAATACAACCGTCCACACCAGTTCCCTCCCTACTTTATCAAGTGCGGCTGACAACACGGATTGCCAGAATGAAACAGACTCCATGCCATGAATCATGATCCATACATACATCATCCACCTGTAATCTAGTACCTTCATGCTTGAGCTTGTGATGTGAGATGGGGGAAAAGGGTGATGTTGGTGGTGATGGGGGAAAAGGCTGGTTGGTGGTGGTGTTTGCTGGGCTGGTGGTGGTGGTGGTGGGTGGTGCGTTTCAAATGGCCCGAGGTCATCGCGGTCCGTATTCCTGCTACGTGTACCAAGATATGGGTTTAGTTGGGTGGAAATGGTTGGGTGGAATGGCAGTTGTCAGGTCGGGTGGGGTTGAATGGTGTGGTGGGGATGAGCCAGTGCGGTGTTGGCTGCTGCTGACTCCCATTTCTGTGGCTGAGAATTGCGCGTTGCGCAAGATGCCCTTCTGCTATGATTGGTTCAGAGCGACGGCAAAGGGTGGATGGTGGCACGCGGACGGACTGATGCTGTGGCTTCGGCCTTAGCTGACGTCACCATAACCAGTGATGTTGGCCCTTCCCCTCACATCATTGGCTAGGTGGGGCGGAACGGGGATCCAAGCCGCGTGTGGGACATGCGGAGCAGAGGAGCCTTGCACTTTCCAGCTCAGATCGATCTTGGAAAACCTAGAGCGCTGTGGTAAGCCAGCAGACAAAAGAGAAATACAATAGAACCAAACTAAAACTCTATTCAGCAACAAAGGAAAAGTACCAATTAGTGGCTGCTGCCGTACATTAGTTGCAAGCTAAAAACCAGGAAGTCAGCCTAATGTCAAACATATGTCACAACTACCCAGTCACAAATCACATCACATGCCTTTTGAAAACACAAAAGGCGGTCCCAATACTACTGGCGAGCGAAGGCATTTGCCCCAAAAGCACGCGAGAACTGAAGCAACTGATTTTGCGCTGCAGCCAGATTGTGCAGCTGTTGCAGACCAGCACTAGCACTCTCCTCCCCTTGCCCTCCACCCGCTGCTGCTGCCGCAGCCGCCACCGCCGCAGCAGCATTTGCCCCAGCGTTCACCCCATCCCACTCATTCCCCCACAGGCGCACCCGATCGAACTCCGCCTCGCCTCCTGCCCGATTTCCCGCCAGCTGCTGCCCGAGGTTAAAATGCACAGGGTTATTTACCCCAACCCCCGACACCGAACCTAATGCCGAGGCTACTTCACCCCAGGCTGACGCCTGCAGCCCTCCTTGCTGCAACACCCGAGCTGCCCCAGCATGCCCCCCAGCATTGGCAGCAGCGGCAGCAGCAGGGGTAGTAAACTGAAGAGGCTCAGTTTCATTATCGAGGCCACCGAGGTTCGCAAATGGGAGAGACTGGGGCCACTGGGAGTTTTGCTGCTCTGGCTCATGCACCTCCTGCTGCTGCTGGTGCTGCTGCTGCTGGTGCTGCTGCTGCTGCTGTTGCTGCACCTGGTGCTGCTGCTGCTGTTGCTGGTACAGCTGATGATGCTGCACCTCCTCCTGCCGCACGCTCCCGTACCCCGCAGCAGCTTCTGCTGCTGTGGCACCAAAAAGCTGCTGCTGCTGATGGTGCTGCTGCGGCTGCTGCTGCTGCTGGTGCTGCTGCTGGTGCTGCTGGTGATGAGTGTGCTGCTGCTGCTGCTCCTGCAGCTGCTGGTAAAGCTGCTGAGTCTGCACCTGGGGCTGCACCTGCGGCTGCTGCTGCTGCTGCTGCTGCCGCAGATACTGCTGCTGCTGATGCTGCTGGGGCTGCTGAGATCCCTGCCTCTGGGGACCCAGATACTGCCGCTGCTGCTGCTGCTGCTGCTGCTGCTGCTGCTGCTGCTGTTGCTGCAGCTGCTGCCGACGAGTCTCCCTCCTGCTGCCCCCGCCAGCAGCACCTCCTGCTGCATCCTCAGCCACAGGGAAATTGAGATTCATCACCGGCGTTCCCCCCTGCAGGTCCTGCTGCGCCACTCCCCCACCCGCTACACCTGCAAGCCCCGCACTGCCGGCTGCTGCCGCTGCAATCACCGCTGCAGCCGCTGCCGCCGCCGCAGCATGCGCATTACCATGCTGCTGCTGCTGTTGAACATTCTGAGCTGCAAAAGCACCGGCAGCATCCCCGCCTGCTCCCCCTACTGCCACAGCCCCAGCCCCACCACCAGCACCGCCCCTCCCTCCGCCCGCCCCTCCTTGCCCGAGCACTGCATTCCGCCCCGCCTGCTGCCAGAGAGCCTCCAAGCTCCCAAACCCAGAACCCTGCCAGGCGTCCCCCACAGCCTGCCTGAGACTGGCTAGAGTGGCATCATCTGCCCCTGCTAAGCCCATGAGGCCTGTTTCTGGCTCGGGTACTGGTACCTCTTGCTGCTGCGGCGCCTGCTGCTGCTGTTGCTGAAACTGCTGCTGCACCTGCTGCTGACGGTATGGCTGTTGCTGCGTCTGCTGCTGCTGCTGCTGGATTGGTTGCTGCTGTTGCTGCTGCTGCGGCTGTTGCTGATACGGCACCTGCTGAGCCCGCGAGTGTCTCACTGCCTGTTGGTGTTGCTGCTGGTTGCTGTGAGTCTGATTCTGCTGCCAATCTGCTTGCTCCACTCGCCCCTGCACTAACTGCTGCTGTTGCTGTTGTTGCTGCTGCTGCTGCTGCTGCTGGCCCAGGGCTTGCGGCTGGCTCTGCTGCCGCTGCTGCTGCAGCAGCTGCTGCTGCTGGATGTACGAGTTTCTTAGCTCAACAAGAGAAGACGAGTCCGTTACTCCCGACTGCTGAACAATCGCCGCCCAGTTCGCGGCCATCTGCTCGAGCTCCCCCAACCCCTGCCCCTGCCCCTGCCCCAGCCCCTGCCCTTGCCCCTGCCCCTGCCCCTGCCCCTGCCCCTGCCCGTGAAGTCCCAGCTGCTGCTGCTGCTGCTGCTGCTGCTCCGCCTGTTGTTGTTGCTGTTGCTGCTCCTGCATCCGCTGCCTGTCCAGCCCAATCCTCCCGCCCCCTGCTGCCTGCTGCCCCACCCCGCGACTGCCACCACCCCCTCCTGTCGCCTGCGCCAGTGCTGCTGCTACTGCCTCAACGTCTATCTGCCCTTCCAACCCAGCAGCCACTGCTGCAGCAGCTGCTGCCGCCGCTGCTGCTGGATCAACCTCCGCCACCCCCCCGTCCCTCCCCCTCCCCCGCCCGCCCACACCCTCCGCGCCCGCCATCCCCTCCCCTCCCCCCGCCCCTTCACCCCCCCCACCAAGTTCGCCCGCATTCCCCATCTCGTCCGCCCCCACATCCCCCCCTTCCGCAGCGCCCCTCCCCCTCCCCCGGTTCCTCCTCTTCTTCTTCTTCCCCTCCCCATTCGCCTGCTGCGCGGACGCGGGGAGAGTGGGCGCCTTGGGAATACGCACGCGGGAGAGCGCGGGGAGATCCCCATTCCCTATCGCCAGCGCAGCCCCCCCTCCCCGCGGCCGCCCAGGCTTCCGCCGAATCACCCCATCCCCCTCCCCCCCTGGGCCCATCTCCCCTGCAGCGTCCACCGCATCCAACCCAACACCACCGTCCATACCCACACTCCCAGGAACACCCGCAGCAGCAGCAGCGCCAGCAGCGCCAGCAGCAGGGTCAGCGGCAGGCGGGAGACCAGCAGCAGCGTTCGCCTGCGCCTGAATCACCTCTCTCTCCGCTTCCCTCGCTGTGTTCTGCGCATTAGCCTCGGCCGACGCAATCAGAGACTGAACTGCTGCCTCCTCGTCCTCATCCTCTTGCTTCTCGTCCTTAACAGTTCCCAGAAGACTCCTTATGCTGGTCGCCACAGAAGACGCCAAAGCATGCGCTTCAAACTCCAGCGTCCCTTCCATCAGCTGATGCCGAGCCTCATCATGTGCCTCGGCTAGCAGCATGGCTTGGGTCCGCCCGTCCTGCAATCTGCTTCGGGCGCGGTACACTGCCTTCTCCTTAAAGCCAAACATGAGCTGGTACTTGGCAAATTCCAGCGACCCCAGCCGGATATACTCCTCCAGGGCTTTAAGAACATCCTCCCACTGCATGTCCCCCGGATGGCCCGGCGCCATCCCCCCGTTAGCCTCTTTAAACTTCGCCTTGGCAAGCGCGCCAATGTTGTTAGCAGGGCTCCATGCAATTTGCAGGAGGGTGCGGACTGGCCGTTCCTTCATGGCTATCTGTAGCTTTGTGGCACTTAGCTCGAGATCCGCTGCGAGGGCTTGGGCTGTTACGGCTTCGCGCTGCTGCTGCAGCTGCTGCTGCTGCTTCTGTAGGTCCTGCTTCTGCTGCTGCAGCTGCTGCTGTTGTTCCTCACTGGACCCACCATCGGCACCACCACCAGCAGCGCCAGCAGCACTGCCCCCTCCTCTTGTCCCACCCACATCATCACCACCAGCAGCACCACCAAAACCACCAGCACAAGCAGCAAAGAACCGCGTATCAGACCCCATGACGGTACCAGGGGGAGCAGCCAGGCCCGTGATAGGGGCGAGCCCGGGTTGATTCTGAGTGGCGGCCATCCAGAGGCGCGAAATCTCCTCCGTCTGAGCCTTGTTGACTCCCTCCAGCAGCGACAGCTGCACGCGCGCCTGCGCCAGCATGTGCTCCTGCGCGACCACCTGAAACGAGAGCGGTGGGGAGTGGTGGGAAACGGTGGGAGGGGGTGGGGACCAGTGGAAAACGGTGGGGAAGGGTTGGGGGAAGCCCAGGTTGGTTCTGAGTGGCGGCCATCCAGAGGCGCGAAATCTCCTCCGTCTGCGCCTTGTTGACCCCCTCCAGCAGCGACAGCTGAACCCGAGCCTGCGCCAGCATGTGCTCCTGCGCCACCACCTGACAAGGGAGGGGTGATGAGCGGTGGGAAGTGGTGGGAAGGGTTGGGAACCGGTGGGAAGGGTTGGGATTCGGTGGGAGGCGGTGGGAGGCGGTGGGAAGCGGTGGGGAAGGTGTGGCGAGATCTCCTCCGTCTGTGCCTTGTTGACCCCCTCCAGCAAGGACAGCTGAACCCGAGCCTGCGCCAGCATGTGCTCCTGCCACCACCTGAAAAGGGAGCGGCGGAGAGCGATGGGAGGTTTTGGGGACCGGTGGGAAGTGGTGGAAATCGTTGGGGAGCCAGGAAGGGGGGGCCGCTCAGAACAAGTGCCTGGACAGGGAGAACAGGTCGCGGCTATGAAATCTTCGTAGCCACATGACTAGCGATGCTACATAATTGTCGCGTGACTGTAC
Organism: Closterium sp. Yama58-4; assembly: GCA_947470075.1. Lineage (NCBI taxonomy): Eukaryota > Viridiplantae > Streptophyta > Zygnematophyceae > Desmidiales > Closteriaceae > Closterium > Closterium sp. Yama58-4. The sequence goes on from CANIUD010000495.1 coordinate 98,961, forward strand.
AGCTCACACACACACCCACTGTGCTCGCCGCCCTACCTGCTTTTTCATCTCCCCGAATGCCTGCTTGACCGCCTCCTTGGTGTTCCGCGCGCGCCTCAGCTCCCGCCCCATCGCGATCTGCTCTCCCCTCATGCGTTTCATCTCCACTATCGCCTCTTCTAGAAGCTTCTGCTGGCTCCTCAGCCGTTCCCTGTCCACGCGCTCCCTCTCCACCCTCTCTCTTTCCATCCTTTCGCGTTCCCTTCTCTCCCTCTCCAAACGCTCCCTCCCCGCCTGCTCCTTCTCCCTTTCCGCCAGCTCCTGATCATCAGCGCCTGCGGGAGCTCCGCCAGTGGCAGCGCCGGCTTCCGCCTCCCCTTCCCCCTCCGCCTTCCCCTCCCCCTCCGCCCCGAGACCAACCGCGCCGGGCGCAACTCCCTCCTGGTTAACCTTCCCCTCCCCCTCTCCCTGCTGTTGTCCCGGGCGCTCTTTTTCTCCCGCCTTGTCCCTCTGCGCCCCCCGCCGCCTCTCCCGCTCGCGCTCCCTGTCCTGCGCCTTCCCGCGCAAAAACTCCTGCTCCAGGCGCAGCTGGTGCGTCCAGTCTCCGCCCCCATCCTCCCCCTCCCCTTCCCCTCCCTCCTCGGCCTCCTCTTCTTCCGCCCACAAGTCATCCCCGAGAACGCTCATTTGTGGCTGCCCTTTTATCCCGCTGCTGCCCAAGGTGCCCGGAAACAAAGGCACAGACATGCTATCTGTCAAACGAATCTTACTCCCGTCCAAACCCACTGCTTCGCCTCCTGATTCTTCCCCTTCTCCTTCTCCTTCCCCTTTCGTCCCAATTTTGGTCCTCTCTTTCTCAAGTCCCTTCCGCCTGACCTTCTTTAACGAACCTCGAAGGCTCTCCTTATGCCCCCGCATTCCACGTTGCAACCCACGGTGCAACCCACGCCGCATCTCACGGCGTCGCCTACGGTCCATGCTCACTCCCCCGCGGTTGGCCGGAAAGAACAACACGTCATCTTTGACCTCCACCACGTCATCATCCTCATCCCGCAAATGCTGGAACCGCCTCCGCCCTTTCCGCTTCCGCCTCCCGTCCACGTCAGCACCGCCAAAACCATCCAATCCTGCAATGCCACGAAAACCCGCCCCCGCTCCCCGCCTTCCCCGCAAGTTCCGCAAGCCCTCTCCCCGCATTCCACCCGCAAAACTCCCATCCTCCTCCTCCTCTTCTTCCTCCTCCCCCATCTCATCGTAATGCGCGTCCCCATAACGCGGGGCCTTCGCACGCGCGCTTATGCCCATCTCCGCCGCGAAGTTCGCCGCCCAATCCGGAACGAACTTGCTATCCCCTTGGGGTCGCCGCCCGAAGCGGCCAAAAAGGGGATCCAGCGGTAGAGGCACCTGCTGCTGCGGCGGCGGCGGCGGCGGAAGATGCTGCGGCTGGAGTCCGAACCGTGAGTGGGGTTTGTGCGGATGCGCGCGATCTTGCGCCAATCCTTGCGCCAGCCCCTGCGCCGATCCGCGCGGTAGCGCCATGTCTCGTTCCAAGCGCGGTTTCTTCTCCCCGCGCTCCAGAAACGCCATCCCCACGCGCACCGCGTCCGCCTCCGCGAAAGCGCGCCGTTTGAAAGGCCGCCCCCCCAGCGCGTCCCCCATGAGCGGAGAAAAGTCGTCCGCGTCTGGTGCCTCCGCTCTGCGGATCTTCTTCGGCCGTCCGCGTTTCCGCTTGAAGGGAAGGTCCGCGCCAGCCGGACTTGAATTTGCCGGCAGCTCCTTGCCGTCACCGTCACCCTCATCGCCACCGCCATCGCCACCACCGTCGCCATCGCCTTTGTCCCCGTCTCCATCTCCTTCTCCTTCTCCGTCGCCGCCGTCACCGTCATCGTCGCCGTCGCCGTCGCCATTGCCGTCGCCGTCACCGTTGCCTTCGCCGTCATCGTCATCGCCACCGTTCATGTCTCCGTCAAGGTCCGCGTCATCCTCGCCAAGGCCATCCTCGTCAAAAGCGGCTTCGATAGGATCCAGCAGGACGGATGCCGTCTGCTCCTGAAACATCTGCATCATGTCCTTGCGCGGAGGATCCGCGGGAAATTGCGACGACTGCGGAACCTCCGCGGATATCTTTTCTCCGACGTCAACCGAAGCGTCCGCAACATTTGGGCCTCCACCTTCCGCTCCGCCACCCCCTCCCTCTCCGCTTCCGCCTTCCGCGTTGCCTCCGCCTTCCGCTCCGCCTCCGCCTGGCGCAAGCATCGGCGCGAGCTGTGGCTCCATACCCTTCTGGCCACCTTCCACCTCAGAGGCTCCAGCTCCACCTTCTGGCCCCGATCCATTGTTCGACTTCTCAGGGTCATTACGTTCAGTCGCGTGGTTGCCATCAACTGATTGCTTTGCAGCATTAGCAGAACCGCGAGTAGGCTCATTCGCAGTAGTAGGACCAATGACAGAATTATCAGGCTTCGCGTCGTGACCGCTAACGGGTTCTAGGGCATCAGCATTTTCTAGAGCAGCGGAGGAGTCACCGTCGTTGGCTGTGGGAGGCGGTTCAGAGGTGGTGGTTTGTTGATTTGTAGGTGCTGTCTGCAGCTGTAGTAGCGTCTGCAGAGATCCAGATGTCATTATGCCACGTTTTGCGCTAGGGGAAGAATGAAGAAAATAAAACGGTTTCGGAAAATAGCAGCGCACGAGGTCAAGAAAATAAAGCTTTGCGTTGGCTGACCGAAAGCTAGTCAATCGTCCTGTGGCAAGGAAAATGAAGTCTGACTGCGTGTATCAGGTCAGAAACACAGGCGACGGAGGTGCTGGTTTCTGTTCTATTGAACACTAGCGGCCAAGCAAGGTGAGGGCAAAGAAAGGAACACTAGGAAACGTTGGGCGAGGGTAGTGGTCAGGGACCAACAGCCATGGATGTTGCCGCGAGGAAGTGCCTCTAGAAAACACCAAACTCGACAACTCAAAAACTTGAAACTTCAAACGCAAACGATAGGTTTGTTGGGCTCCAGCCCACCAGTACTGGTTGAAGAAAAACCAGGGTTTCGTCAAAAGCCGCGGATACAGGTCTGAAGCACTGAATGATAGTGCCCTGCTAAGCCGTACCAGCACTTCAGCCAGGATATAGTTAACTTCTACAACTTTTATGGTCTGCCCGATTGGAGATTGACGTGGAATATTTTGCGGGCAGCGCTGCACAGCAGGCTGGTTGGCGGCTCATGGTCCAGCGTGGCATTCAAACCACTGCGCTGACCATTGGTGGAGGGGACCAGCGCAATCTGGAGGTTATCCGGGCAGCACTCACAATTTTTCGTTGCTGTGGAGCCATTGACGAAACCCTAGCTCCTCCACCTTTCTTTCTCCAGTGAAACTGATTGCTGTATAATGGATTTGCCTACACCCCCCGTTGATCTTTTATGCTTATGTATGCGAATGGAACCTTTCGCATCCATCTCGTGAACTGTTTTCGCTGCAAGTATTTTCAACATGCCTCTTTCTGTGGACGTCGGCATGCTTCGTTGCCATCCCAAACAGGCCAGCCTGGATGACCCTCGTTATTGCGGGGTAACTCACAGCTCAATCGGAACAATGAATGAATGGGTACTAGAAGGGTAGTGTCAATCGAGTTAGCTATTATCAACTCCTGTAATACAGAGAAAGTGCGGGTCTGAGTCTTGTTGTGGAATCCTGAACACAGTGGCAAAAGTCAATGCGTCTGTCCGAAACAAGAGGGTGAATCTGCAGAGTGCCTTGAAATGTTTTTTTGTCGCAAGCACACTTTGCCTCGCGCAGCATGGATGTGGAGGCAAAGTTCCAACCCAGCTGTAGGGGTACCAGTTTAGCATTCCGAGCAAATGAAAGGGCGGAAAACAACCTCGGATATGGCATATTTTCTGCAGAAGTGGATGCCACCTGATGGTGAAGCTTGATCCTTGCGTCTCAACAGCAAGAGTGTAAATGCAAACTCTGCACATCACATACAGTATTGAATGGTCCCGCTACTGTACGGTGACAGTACTGAATGGTCCCACTAGTGTGACCATGGGAGCTAGGACAAATGAGGCATTCGATACTGTAACATCGAAGATCCGGTAGTGGTCCTCTGCTATAGCGAAGCAGCACAAAAGCCAGTCAAGCTTGCGGCATCAGTCTGCATCGACATTGTACTGTAGGAGCCTTTATGCTCCTTCATGCTCGACCTAGTTAAATTTCCGTCACCGTATTTATCTCGACCGAGCCGGCATCGGATAGTCCTGCGAGCTGAAGTAGTTTCAATTAACGTCACGCAGTGCCATTTTCTGCTGTTTATGTTCCATAACGACTACCGCACTGTCCAAGGTCCTTCGATCCGTTTCTGTTCACCTTAGCATACTAACGCCGTGCTGACAATCGTGTAAATAATGAGTGACCTTTCCTTGCCGCCGGCTCAGTTCCGCCGGGAACACGATCACCCGCAGCAGCAGCAGCAGCAGCAGCGGGAGCGGGAGCGATTCGTCAGCACCAATCACTTGTCAATACCCGACGGCACAACTAACGGCGACGGCAACGATGCCGGCTCGTATGGTGTCCCTTCGCCGGCCAACAGAACATCAATCGCACGACAAACTTTTCAGCCTGGCGTTTCCCCTCATTCCGGATCAGGAGGAACCGCTTCAGGAGTGTCCGTCTACAGTCGTGAGCTGAAGGTGGTTCCGGGGGGAGTTTCTGGCATGACAATTGAGGCCGCGGGGACCGAGCTGTCCGGTCAGATCATGCACAATCGGACGGCCTCGGGTCAACTAGCCGTTGCGCCGCCGTCGTCGCCGCTTAGCGGCTCGGGGTCAAAATCACGTCCGTCAATACACTCATCTTCGATGCCCTCCCCTGTCAGTCGACCGGGGGGAAAAGCCGCTGGTCCGCCTCCCCCTCCCCCAGCCATTTTCCACAAAGCCCTGAAAGACTTGGGGGCAATGTCGGACCCGCCACGTCAGCTTGCTGCAGCGCGTGCTCTTCGCGAAATTGCACGCGACTTCGAGGGGAGCCGCCCGGCCATGGTGGAAGCGGGGGCTGTTTCCGCGTTGCTTCCGCTACTGGGACCCAGTGAATCCTCGCAATGTCGGCAACAGGAGGTTGAAGGTTGTGATGGTGGGAGTTCTGGAAGAATTACCCGGGAAGATGGGTCGGCAGCAGCAGCAGCAGCAGCAGCAGCAGCAGCAGCAGGCGTAGGTCCGGGAGAAGTTTCTAGAACTGCAGTGATGGAGGAAGCAATAACTGCACTACTGAATCTGTCCATCCATCCGAAATCTCGCACACTCATGCCCAATCTAGGGGTTGTTCCGCATCTGATTCGTGTGGCTGGGAGTGCAGAAAGTATGAGTGCACGGGAAACTGCTGCTGCTACACTGTTTAGCTTATCCTCTGAAGACGAGAATAAGGTGATGATGATAGACGAGGGTGCTGTGCCGCCGCTGCTGGAGCTTTTATACGAGCCAGCTTGTAGTGAGCAGGGTAAACGGGATGCCTGCAAAGCGCTGTTCAACCTCTCCATGCTGAATACAAAGCGGCAACAACTGATTGATGCAGGCGCTATTCCTACCCTTCTGGGGCTTCTATCTGAACCCGCATCGGCCATTGCAGAGAAGGCTATGGCCGCTCTTTCAAACCTCGCATCTGAAGCCGATGGCAGGGCTGCTATTATGGAGGATGAAGATGATGGCTTGGGGGCTCTGGTGGAGGTTCTGGAGACAGGTACACCAAGAGGGAGGGAGTTTGCAGTAGCGGCATTATGGCAGATTGCAAGCAACAATGAGGAGCACAGGAGGATGATCCTTGGAGAGGCGCTGCTGCCTTCAGTCAATGGTCTACTACAGACTGGCACTCCCAGGGCTAAAGAGAAGGTGAGCTTGAATTTTCTTCCTTCATGTGTGTGTTGGTAGACCACAAGAACAGTTGAGGATTCTGCTTCATTGTCACTTCGACTTATTTGTGGTTTGATGTGCGTTTTTTTCCAGGCAAAATTGCTATTGGCTAATCTCCGTGGAGTATAATGTGGAAGGCGCATTTATAGTCCCATTAGACAAATCCTGTGCTGTACCACGTTTCTCGATTCAAATGAAATTCCAACCTTGGACAATACATATCAATAATAACAAATGAATGGACCTCTCTGACTACAGACAATGCAACTTTTATGTGCTTTCTCACTACTAGACTATGTGAGACGGTCATATCCAACAAGCATTTATGGTGTGGTCTGAAGCCAAGCTCCAGAGACCGTATAGTATCTGTACAAGCTCAGGGCACGTCGGCACAGAGCATCATGTGGGCGTGGCCTTCGCTGAGCTGCTTGATTGTGATACGGTATCAGATGAAGCTTGGCGAGTTCATGGTGGACTTCCGGCGGGACGGCCGGCGGCGAGGGCTGGCCGGCATGAGGTCGTTCCAAATGTCGTCCCAATCGTCCTTGCGCTGCGTTTTTCTCCGTGTTGGTGTATTGCGAGAGGGCTCGGAGGGAGATTTTGAGACCATCGAGACAGACGCTCTCCTCTTCTCGCAACGCTTAAGAGCCAGCTGTAAAAGGCAAAGGAAGGAGCACGGGATCACACGTTAAACCAATCTCAAGTCTAACGAGGAAAGACTCAAAATACCTTAGATGACATTCGTCAACTACTGAGAAAAGAATCAAGCTAGAGATGAGATTCGTCGACTACTGACCTCGTATGCGGAGTGGACTTCAAGGAACTTGGAGGTGGTGTCTTCGGTCGGATTGGCATCAGGATGGTAGGTTCGTGCGAGCTGCCTGTACGCTCTGCGGATATCATCAGCACCAGCACTGGATGGAATCCCTAAAACGCTGAAACATTCTGAGCCAGTTCTCCGTTCAGGAGTGGCTGCTAGTCTTGCTGTGACGGGTGAGCGTAAGTGTCCGTGAGATAGCCTAGGAGCTGAGTTGTTGTCTGTCCGTGGGAGGGCTGAAAATCTGTAGAGACAAGGAGAAACGTCTCGCTGCTGAATGGTCAGAACCCCCTGTGAGTGAACCATGGTGGACGAGGGAGTCAGTCCTAAGAGTTACTCTAAAACACAGGTGGCTCCGTGAACAATCCAAAAGTGCGAGGAACGAGAGATGCAGCGGATATTCTTGAGAATGGAAAAGCACAACTGAGCAAGTTAATTGGGATGAAACTGGAAACCTGCAGCAAGGCTAGAAGATATACTCCTCCACCGACGCCTGCGGAACCCTAAAGCAGCTGTAAAGCGAGAGAAAAAGTCGGGATTCAGGGAAGCCGAGGATCACGTTACGGAAAGTCAGCTGAACCCAACCTGACCTGACGGCGTGCTGTGCCGTGCTGTGCAACGCACTTGCTGCTCGTGCGGTGATCAGGAACAACCAGAAGGATCAGGTGAGCGCCTGCGAGGAGCAACAAGCTTGGCGAAGACTGGTGGACGAGCCTGGTTCAGAATTCAGGGAGATAGGGAAAAGTCGAGGGGCAGGAGGCGAATATTAATCGGTGCAGAGGAGGGCAGTGTGGTGATATCAGGTGGAGGAGGCGAGAGGGGCGACTGTAAACCCGAGGGCTCCATATGTGCGCCTCGAGCCAGCATAATCAAAGGGGCCGTCAAGGGGGACAACCAGCTGCCCACCAGCATTGCTGCGCTGCTTTCGGCAACATTGGGCCTTGGATTCATCCGAGAATTCGGGCTTCATATTCTTGCGGGAATTGCGGCAGGATTATCGCGACAAAAGTGGAACCCGTAAAACGACGAAAAAAAGGATGACGTGGGTCGCGAAACTGGGCCTTGGTTTCATCTCCCTGCTGGCATCACTGACTTCTGTGCTGGTGACTTGTGAGTGGCTCGAATTCGAGCACAAGGGGCTTCCCCAACCCGCTGACGCTGGCGCGGATGTGGGCCAGCACAGAGCGGGTCAAACGGGGTTGGTGGCAGGCGTGGACGGGTGGACCCTGGGGCTCCTGCTCATCTCAGGATACCCACGGCGGGAAGCACTTCGCGCCTACCATTCACAAGGTGTACTAAGGGCGCGTGTCCTTGAGGTTGAACTTTGGCCAAAAGTTGAACTTTTAGAAAGGTTGTACGCGTTGGGATACAGTTGAGAGACGTGTCGCCACGTTACAAAGCGGTACTAGGCTCGAACTTTGACAATCTACACCAAAAGACACGCGCCCTAAAAGCACACGAGGTCCACAAAAGAGACGAACACGACTCATCACCACTACTGGTAGATGAAGGTCCTTCAAAAACGCGTACGCAGATGGGTGTGATCACTGTAATTGCGGCGCAATTTGAGGAGGCATTCTTTTGGGTTGCGGCTCCCTTTCGGGGAAACCATGTTCAACAAGAGCAGATCCAGAGTCAACGCAAAAAAACAGAGGCCTTGAAGGATGCATTCTGATACTTACAGCATGCATCACGTTATTCTTCAGGAAATTACTTACGCGGCAGTCTACCAGCAACCATTCACTGACACTCGCACCACGATACTCTCTCTGTCAAACTATACTCATATGTGTGTTAGGTTTTTAGGCTACAGCAAAGGCTACAGCGAGGTGCATTGTCTAGGGTACAAAAGATACAACATATTCTATGGTTTGTCACATCTGCGCACCTCCTACTAGTTACACACCATTCCTCTCGCTTTGTCATTCGTACACTCTCCAACTGCAGTGTTGAGACAAAAGGAGGGAGTCTGCTTGTCATGATCTGTTTGGCACTGCCAATCATACAATTGGAGGCATGACGGAGCATGAAATCAGGAATGCAATGCTACGAGGTGTCTCTTACAGGCGAGCTGACGAGTATCACACAAATAAACTTGTGACACTCTTTCTGAACGTGTCACGTCCGAAATGTACCCTGACAGCAAACTGCAGTGACGAGCGAACATGCCTTTCGGCGAATAGCTATATTATACGATCATATAAATCAGCAAAAAAGTACACGGATCATACTTATAGGTCACCCATGTAGCACCATCTTAAGCTGCAAGCTTTTGCTCTATTGCACCCTCTTGATCAGCACTCCCTTCTGGAACATATGACCCTACCAGCCAAGCAAGACAATCTGACCTTTAACATGCCGACTAGACAGCTGCATGCTGTAGACCCTGCTGCACCCTTCCATTGGGTGCACATTGCACCCTCCTTTTGGATGCACCCTCCTTTTGGATGCACCCTCCTTTTGGATGCACCCTCCTTTGTGCTGCATGCTCTGTTGCAGAAGCTATTCGATTCGGACCACCTCTCTCCTCATCCTCCACCCGCCCCTCCTCCTAAGACTCCCTCGCTTCTCCTTAACACTGCTCCCAAGGTAACCTTTGAGTTGGATCAAACGTCACCAAGCTAATCAGGCCGGATCACATGCTTTTCCCATCGACTCAAAGATCGCTTCCGGAGTGACATACTTAAGTTGACTAAAAAACCACCAAGTTGTTTAGGTTGGGCCCCCTCCCTCCTCCTCTTCCTTCCCCTCCTCTTCACCGTGAGACTCTCTAACTCGCTTCCCTAGCGTCCCTCCCCTCTTCCCCTCCCCCATGCTTGTCCCCCCTTCTTTGTTCACCTCTGTACGAACGTTCATGGCTGCTAAAGCAGTGGTGGTTGGAGCAGCAGCAGCCGCAGGACCAGCAGAAGCAGCACCATCCACCGAAGCAGTGGCAGCAGCAGTGGAAGGAGCGGGAGCAGCAGCAGTGGCAATAGCAATAATTGCAGGGGGGCCCTTGACAGTACTTTCGTCTTTAGCAGCACTGCCAGGACCAGCAGTGTCAGGAGCATTGCCAATGGCAGCACCCACAGGAGCAGCACCAGCAACAGCAGCAGCAGCAGCAGCACCAGCACCCACGCCACCACCCACAGCTCTCCCTCCCCCTCCTCCCGTTCCACTCACATCCATCTCGTCCCTCCCCCCCTCCACCCTTTCCTCCTTCCCTCTCCACTCACCCTTCCCCACCTGTCCCCCTTCCCCACCTGCTCCTCCTCCCCCTCCCGCTCCTCCTTCCCCTCCCGCTCCACCTCTCCCTCCACCTACCCTTCCCCCTTCCCCCTTCTCTCCCCCCTCCACCGCCCCTCTCCCCCTCACCGCATCCAACTCCTTCTTCAACCTCTCAATCTCCCCTTTAGCCGCACGGTTCTGCTGCTGCAGCTGCAGCACCCTCCCCGTCAGCACCACCACCTGATTCTCCATCCGCTGCAGCTGCGGCTGCACCCACCCACCCGCACCGCTCCCAACCCCTCTCTGCTCCCGATACTTCATCGTATTCTCCAGCCGAACCACCCGCGAGTGCAGCTCCTGGTTTTGCTCCTTTAGCTCCCAGGATTGCAACTGCAGCCGGGTGATCTCCTCCTCTAGTATTCTGTTCTGCTGCACTGCTCTGGCTAGCTCCCGACTCTCATACTCAATGTGCTCAGCAGACCTGCCCCCATCTCGACTCCTATTGTTGTCCCTCTCTCTATCACTATCCTTGTTTCCTTCCCTTGTCGCTTCCCTATTTCCGTCCCTAACTCCGTCTCTTCTCTCGGAGTCAAGTCCGGCCGAAGCAGCTAGACCGAACCTGAGGCCCAGGCCCGTGCTGAGCTCCGGAGTCTGATTCTGACCTCCCGCCATCGTCCCTCCTAATAAGCCTCCCCCATGTGACCCTCCTCCCGATATACCTCCCCCCAGCAACCCTCCTCCTGACGTACCTCCCCCAAATAGCCCTCCTCCAGATATACCTCCCCCCAGCAACCCTCCTCCTAATAACCCCACTCCGACATCCGCTGATCCTACCCCTGCGCCTGACCTTCTCCCAGCACCAACAGCGTCAACTCTACCGCCGCCAGAGCCAGTGACATCTACCGTAGAAACACCACCAGCAGCAGTACCAGCGGCACCACCACCACCACCAGCGGTAGCACCAGCACCCGCAGCAACAACAGCAGCAGCACCAGCGCCAGCACCGCCAACGGCAGCACCACCACCACTGCCGCCACCACCAGAATCAGCACCGCCGCTGTTCTTCCCACCGGCCAACGGTGCAAGGAATCCCGAGAGAGGGCTGTGAGTTTTCGATAGCGGAAACACCTGAGTCTCCCTGAACAACAACCTCTCAGTAACGCCTCCCCCAGATGAACCCGCCCCAGTTGAAGACCCTGGCTCCGTTCCCGAGCCTGCTGCTCTGGTCCGGGAAAGTCGAGCAGGCCCCAAAGCAAGTGCCGAGCCTGTCAGTCCAACCCCCAAACCCCAGCGAGTTTCCGCACTCTCAACTCCCCTGCCTCCTTCCCTGTCTCCCGCTTCAGAAATCTTCCCCAGTAGTCCCATTTCCGTTGCTGAATCTGCCGGTTTACTGATTTTCACTGAAGCTCCGGCTTCCACTGCTGTTGCTGCTGCTGCTGCTGCTGCTGCTGCTGCATCAGTTGTTGCGTCTGAATCTATTGCTGCTCCAGCTGCTGCTGCTGCTGCTGCTGCTGTTGATGCTGATGCAGGTGGAGTTACACCTGAAGCGCCAGCGCCGTGGAATGCAAACGAGCGGCTGACTGAAAGAGCACGCACAAACGCAGAACCCATAGGCTCCAGTTGCTGCTGCTGCCGTTGCTGCTGTTGCTGCTGGTGCTGCTGCTGCTTTTCAGGTTTGCCGGAAGGGGTCCAGGATCTCATAGGCTTGACGCTTATAACTTGCTCTTCTTCCTCACCCCCTTCTCCCTCTCCTCCTCCTCCTCCCCTTCCTCCTCGCCCTTCTCCCCTTTCCGTTCCCTCTTCTCTTCCTCCCATCCCCTCCCCTTCCATTCCGCCTCCTCTTTCCCCGAGGGATCCGGAAGGGGGGACAAGGGGGAGGGCTGGGGGGCTCACAGAATGCGGTCGCCTTCCAAATGGCGAGCTCTGATTGGCGGTTTGATCCGCACCACCAGTTAGGGAGGAGGTGATGAGACGTGGAAGGGAAGTCGGAGGGAGGGGGATATGAAGCAAAGGTAGAGGACAGAGGGAGGGGGGGAAAAGAGGCGGAAAGAGGGAGGGAGGGGAGTGAGGAGGAAAGAGGGAGAGGGGAGAGAGAGGAGGGGACCGCTGATAGAGATGCTCCCGAAGAAGAAGGGAAGTTTGCGAGAGCGGGGTGTGAGTGTGGGTGGGTAGAACGAGGAGGGTGGTTGGGACTGCTGTTGGAGTTTTGAGGCTGGCTGTTCGGCACGTCACCGTCTCGGATAACACGGGAACTAGGGTCCATTGCTGGATCGGACGGCTTATCTCAAGATCAGATTATTTTGACTAGCAATGGAAACCGTAAACGTTCACTTCAGGAGCGTTGTGTGCCAGGAAGAACGAGCCTTTAGTAAAATCCTAGATCCACTACGGATGATCGATTAGCAAAATTCACGCCGAGAAGTTTAAGCGGAACGTCGCCTCTATATGTAACGGAGATAATGCAGATTTACGTGCTTATTCTCAGCACACATCTCTCGTTTATGTCTGTGAAAGAAAGAAATTGCCTCAGTACCTTCGGAAACTGCTCCCTCAAAGTCCTAGGTAGAGATGACGCAATGCTTCAAGAGGATGTGTGAGTGGAAAGAAACACACTCGTGTGGCAGAGTAGTAGTATGTGATTGATGACTGGCATTTCCGTACAGTGGACTGCATCAGCAGCACGGAAGTTGCTCTGCACAGCGAATAGGACTGGTGGGGAGAGGAAGCTGAGCTGGGAGGAAGCATATCTGGGGTTTCTTGGTCCTCGTTGAAATAAGGGAAAGTCTATCCCAGCTCCTGACTTTCAGTTTTTTCTCATATTTAGCCCTATGTTTACTCAAAAAGCACCACTTTCCATTATTTCTCTCACGCGAGGCCCAAAGTATGTTCAAAACTGGTCCTGCGGGGCGAAGTTTTCGACACGTGTCGTTTTGTTACCAGCTGACGCACTTCCACTCTGAACTAACCGTTTGTCAGGGCAATTTTCGCGCCGGAAAAGTTTTTACGGGACAAAAAAACATAAAACCCCTAAAGGACCATTACACATTTTCGGGAGGGAGCAACCCTAAACACGGGACCTGCTAGGTGTTTAGGGTTGATCCCTCCCGCGAATGTGTCCTGGTTCTCTAGGGGTTTTATTTTTTTTGCCCCCGTCCAAATTTTCCATGCGTGGAAGTTCGTCAGATGGTGTAACAAGAGGACACGTGTCGAAAAAATCGCCCCGCAGGACCACTTTTGAACATACTTTGGGCCTCGCGTGAGAGAAATTCTAGAAAGTGGTGCTTTTTGAGTAAACCTAGGGCTGAATATGAGAGAAATCTGAAAGTCAGGAGCGGGGATATACTTTCCCTTGAAATAATGATCACGGAAGTATTTGAAATGTACAGTATTCCCAAAAAATCACCAATGTACAGTTGAATGGCTTATGAAAGCAATCTGGTTTCGTTTGTGGAGCAATTCTGAGAAGTTTTACGCAAAAAAAAAAAAAAAAACGACTTCTTCCCACCGTCTTGAACAATGTCCAAATTTTGTTTTATTTGTGCAAGATCGAGGAGAAAACGGAAAACGTCAGGGGTTCCTGGATCTTTTTGCATCTGTTCCCACGCGGGCATTCACTTGCTGACAGGAAGCTGCCGTTGGCGGGAAAGCTGCGAGCCTTCGATCGGACGTAGATACGGATGATGGGTACTAGATTTGTCTTTCTTCCAGAAACCCAAACCCGTGGATTCAATTCCCATCGTTCGCCCATGTGGCGAATCATTTGAGTTTCTAGATTCCCCAATACGGCCGAAAGTTCCAAAGACACGTCACGTTAAAAAATCACGACCATTCGCCTGGACAGGTCATAAATGTGCAATCGCGAGCTCCGTAAACCCTGAACCGTTGGCCACACATCTGATGGACGAGCGGCCAGATGCCTCGCACGGATGATGCGGTGATCCTGGGAGTGAGGGGAGCGAGGGAATCAGGGGATTTGCACACCATCTTACCAATTCGATTCATTTCAAATGAAATGAGTACAAGACGGTGTACTACAGCACAGAACTGCTGGATCTTGCTTGCACTGTATATATTCTATATGTTAGTACATTGTCATATCCCGTTTAATTATCTGAAATGCATTGGGGTCAAAGTGGAACTGATGGGAAAAGGGCAGCTGAAGTTACATCAGTACAGGGGGAGGGAGCACAAGAAATGAGAGGCAGAAGCTCTGGGATGCATACGTAGGCTCGAGCCAACTACCGTATATGAATGATATAAAAGTACCATACCCCTGGGTGGGTGCATGTTGGTCGTATGATTTTTAGCTGCTTTCTGTTTCTAGGTAGGTACAGGCACATACACACTGCTGTACACATCTTGGGATTAGATTGGACCGTTACACGCAGTGTTCTGATGTACTAATGTGCAAGAAATCACAGATTCTGTTAAAACCCCCCAGCCCCCCCAGCCATGTATCTGTTCGTAACATGTTGCGCGCTAAACTCTACAGCATCACCAGCAGAAAGAAGAGGAAGACTCGATTTACTCGAGCTTTTAGTCGATTCCCGCCGCGACAGCCCCTTGCCTTTCCCATCCCTCCCAACAGCACCCTCCTTCCCACTCTCTCCCGTCCCCTCCTTGCTCCCTGCGGGCCTACCCACCTCCTGATACCGATGCTTCTTCTTCTCCTTCCCACTCCCACCCCCTGCCTGCTCAGCCCGCTGAGCCGGTGCCGACACTGTTCGATTGAAGCTCCTGCTACTGGTTGAACCAGACCCCCCTGTTCCTCCTCCTCCGCCTCCCCCTCCTCCTCCTCCTCCCCCACTCCCCCACCGACCAGCAACAACAACAGCACCACCAGCAGCACCACCACCAGCAGCACCACCACCAGTAGAGGCAGAGGTAGGCAACGGGCCGGCAAGTGTGGGCTGGAAGTTATACTTGGGCTCTTCCCCCTGAATGTGCAGGTCTTGCACCTTGTGCTGGATGGCAGACAGGCGAGTCGCCACCTCAGCCATGGTGGGCCGCTGGGCGGCACTCTTTTGGACGCACATGGCTGCCACGCTGGCGAGGGCTTTCATTGCTCCCAGTGGATAGTTGTTCTCGAGGGCAGGGTCTACTACTGACTTAAGCTTGCCTGCTGCGATCAGAGGAATGGCCTGGAAGGAGGAGAGTGGAGAGGAGGGGAGAAAGAGGGAGACAAAGAAACTTGAAACAAGGGTAGTTGTTTTCCAGGGCTGGGTCGACCACGGCCTTGAGCTTGCCTGCTGCGATCAGAGGAATGGCCTGGAAGGAGGGGTGGGAGGGGAATTGAAGGGAGAGAAAGAGAAGGAACAAACTTGAGAAGGGGTATGAGCAGGAGTATCTGTTCTCAAGAGCTGGGTCGACCACGGCCTTGAGCTTGCCTGCTGCGATCAGAGGAATGGCCTGGAAGGAGGGGTGGGAGGGGAGAGAAAGAGAAGGAACAAACTTTGAAGGGGTATGAGCAGGAGTATCTGTTCTCAAGAGCTGGGTCGACCACGGCCTTGAGCTTGCCTGCTGCGATCAGAGGAATGGCCTGGACGGACAGACATGAGGGGAGGGAGAGGGAGAGAAGGAACAAACGTAAACAGGGGCAGCTGTTTCCTAGAGCTGAGTCGACCACGTATTTCAGCATGCCTGCTGCTATGAGAGGAATTGTCTGGAGGGAGGGGAGGGGCGGGAGAGAGAGAGGGAGACAAGGGAGAGAGAGAGTGTGAGACTACAATGTTATGCCAACACTTCATGAAATGCATTGTGCAACCGACCGCAACGAACGCCAACGGAAATAACAACAATATTCAAAGCAGACACTCACCCAGCTGACAGGGGTTGTTATCGCCCGCATGCTCGATTTCTTGTTCTTCTTGAAGCCCAGCATATGGTAAGTGCCATGCAGCATTCATAATGGAGAAACTCACCCAGCTGACAAGCGTCGTTATCGCCCGCATGCTCGATTTCTTGTTCTTCTTAAATCCCAGCATCTCCATCTCCTTCTGCTGCTGCGTCTTTCCCCCCACGCCCGGTCTCAGCCACAGCAGCGCCGCCATGCTGCCTGCTATGCCCTTCTTTCTATTCTCAGATAAAATCGCCCGCTGCCCAGTAATCAGCTCCAAAAGCACCACGCCGAAACTATAAACATCACTTTTAGCCGACGCGACGTAGGTTTTTGAGTATTCCGGGTCGCAATACCCCGGGGTGCCCATGAGTCGGGTGTGGTTTACCCCCGCACCGCCCCCTCCTGGTCCTCCTAGATCGGCCGATTTCAGCAACCCGAAATCCGCGATCTTCGCCTGGAGCTTATCCGTGAGGAGGATATTATCTGATTTGATATCGCGGTGGATCACGGAATCGGCAGCGAAATCGTGCAGATATCGAAGCCCCTCTGCCGCCCCTACGGCAATGCTCACTCTCTCGTCAAACGTCAGAGGAGGCGGGAGGTCAGAGGCACGAGCAGCAGCAGCAGAAGCGGCCTTGCTCGTCGAGGCAGAAGACGGGTAGAGCTTGAAAAACGGCTTGCTGTCTTTGGCGTGGGCTTCGGAGGAGGCGGCGAGATGAAAGGAGGTGCGGTGGAGGCGGGAGGAGAGCATGCCGTTGTGCATGAACTCATAAACGAGAATGTGCTCATCACAGTCCGCCCAGAAGCCTATGAGTCGCACGAGATGCTGGTGGGCCATGCGACTCATAAAGGATACCTGGCATTAGGAGGGGGCGGGGGTAAGGGAGAGAGGGAGAGGGAGCAGGGAAGAGGGAAATGGAAAGAGAGAGGGGAGCAGACGGGGGAGGACCGGAAGGGAGAAGCACACAGGAGCAGGGCACAGAGTGATGAGACGGTGCGGCGAGGAGAGCATGCCGTTGTGCATGAACTCGTAGACCAGGATTCGCTCATCACAGTCCGCCCAGAAGCCTATGAGTCGGACTAGGTGTTGATGGGCCATGCGACTCATAAATGAGACCTGCATCAGGAGAGGGGATAGTGAAAAGGGAGGGAGAAGGGAGGGGAGAGTGGAGGGGGAAAAGAGGGAAAAGAGGGAGAAGCGGAGGGGAACGGCAGCACACAGGAGCAAGGGTGTAGAGTGATGAGAAGCAGTGCAGGTGGGAGGAGAGCATGCCGTTGTGCATGAACTCGTAGACCAGGATTCGCTCATCACAGTCCGCCCAGAAGCCTATGAGTCGCACGAGGTGCTGGTGGGCCATGCGACTCATGAATGACACCTGGGAGAGGAGGGAACGGTGGCAATGAGTAGAAAGGAGTAGCAAGGAGTGACAAAGCAATTGACCAGAAGCCTATGAGCCGAACTAGGTGTTGGTGGGCCATGCGACTCATGAATGACACCTGGGAAGTGAGGAATAAGCAAGAGATGGAAAGGAGTGGCAAGGAGTAACAAGGAGTGAGGAAACCAGAAGCCTATGTGAACAACCCTCATTTTACAGACTCTCACATCTTTCTCAAACTCCTCAAGCTGCTCATCAGAAACCGTGCTGGCACTCTTCACAGACCACACCTCCCCGTTGGCATTGAAGCCCACTACTTTGATGCCGATACCTAGTCCATACCTCATCGCACAGTCTCAAGACTCACCTCTTTCTCAAACTCCTCCAGTTGCTCATCCGAGACCGTGTTCGCACGCTTCACTGCCCACACCTCCTCATTAGCATCGGAGCAGCTTACCTTGATACCTCACCTCACCCATCCCACACCTCACTCATACTTCACACATAGCTCATTCCACAAACTCTCACCTCTTTCTCAAACTCCTCCAGCTGCTCATCCGAGACAGTATTCGCACGCTTCACAGCCCACACCTCCCCGTTAGCAGCATCCCCTCTATAAACACACCCGAACCCGCCCTCTCCAAGCTTTCTCCTCGGATCCCACGAGTCAGTCGCTGCTAAAATTTCTTCCAAAGGTATTTGCCGAGACAACCCCGCACCCATCACTCCAATGCTTATCCCCATCCCCATGCCCATGCCCATGCTTCCCGAGCCTGTTCCAAAGGGCCCTCCCATGCGAGCCCAAGGGTTGGCACCGGGTTGGGCCAGGCCCGGGGTCGGGCAGGAGGTTCGGTCGGAGGCTCGGTCGGAGGCTCGGCCGGACAGCTTCCCGAAGCTGAAGCTGCTGCCGTCCGAACCTGTGGCATCGCTTCGGCCGCTCTCCAGTATGGTACTCCCAATCTGCCCGCCTATTTTCCCTTCACGCTGGGCTGCTATAGCAGCAGCGGAAGGGGTGGTGGGAGTGCCGGGAAGATTCGATCGGCCTGTGGGGGTGCCTGCACCACTTGAAGCAGCAGCAGCAGCGGCAGAGGCAGCGGCGGCGGCAGCGGCAGCTGCGGCTTTGGAAACCCTAACGTTCACTGCTGCTGCTCTGCCTCCTCCTACCCCTCCTCCTCCTCCTACTCCTCCTACCCCACCCCTCCCACTCATCCAACCCAACTCCCCCTCCACCAATCGCTGCTGCACTTTCTCCCGGAAATCAGGAAGCACGAGACGGAGGAGTTCAGAGCGGTGACACATGAGCAGATCGGATTCCTTAGACCTAGGAGCCCCCAACTCGTTAAGAAGCATGGTCACCGGCACTACAGAGGGGATACACGCCAAGGGGAGATCGTCCGGATCGCTACACCCCACCCACTTGGTGTACCAAATCAGATCTGATATGCGATCTAATAGAATTTGCGAGCACAGGCGCTGGTTGGAGCGGCTGCTGCCTTGCGCCATGGAAAAAGTTGCCCCTGCATGGTGAGGGGAGTGAGGAGATGGGCGAGACGAATGGGTGAGAAGAGAATTAGGGTGAGTAGATTGATGAGTAGAAGGGCTTATTTTCGACGCGCCTCAACATGTGTGAGCACAGGCGCTGGGTGGGGCGAGTGCTGCCTTGCGCCATTGTGAACGATGCCCCTGCATGGTGAGGGGAGTGAGAGAATGGGGGAGAACTAGGGTGAATAGTAGGATAAGCAGGAGGGTAAAAGCACGAGTAACAGGATAGACAGACACGAAGTGCAATGTGCATAGAAGCGTGATTACCATGACTAAAAGTTTCGCGTGAGGCTGCTGCAGGTTTGCCAACGGTGCTGCCGCCGCTGCTGCTCTTCCTGCTCTCATCATCTCGAGCCAACGGCCCCCTGGGAGACCGGGGTGATACCTCCTTGCTGCTCTCATCCTCCTTTTCATCCTCCTTCTCATCCTTCCCTGAAAACATCCTGCTACTGAACCCACCACCAGCGGCACCGGCAGGACTAGGAGCAGCGGCAGCAGTAGCAGCTGCTGCTGACTTGAACAGACTTCGCAGGTCTCCCATTCCGTCTTCCCATACAATCACCTCCTTTAACGCGCCCCCTTCGGTACTGTCACACTCAGCACTCAGCCTAGCCCAGTCGTTTTGAGGACACACCAGCAGAGGCACCTCCCCGCCCACCTTCCTCTGAACTCCTCCCAACTCCTGGTTATCCCTCAGAACCGTGAGGTCATCCTCCCCTGCCCCTTCTGCTGCTGCGCGAACGGCCTTTCCCAAAAGCGAGAGGCGGGCAAGGGAGCGAGCATGGGTAATACCGAGACCGTACAGAGAGCCTTTACATGCTGAGAAGATTTCCTCTATCTCGTTTGAGATCTCTGTGAGGAGAGAGGAGGCGGCTTGCTGCTGGAGTTTTAGCAGCTGCTGCAGCTGCTGCTGACGTTTCTCTGCCATCGGGGTTCCTTGTGCTACTGCTACCTCTGTCTCAGGTTTCGCTGCTGCCTCTGCTACTGCCTCTGCCTCTGCTTTCGCTGCTGTCTCTGCTGCCTGCTCGACTTTCCCTGCTCCACCTTCTCTCCTCGTTTCTCCATCCTCTCCCTTCGCCCCCGCCTCTGGTGTCTGCTGCTCCTCTTCCTTAGCCTCTGGGAAGACGGTCAGGAGCTGCTGCGTCTCCTGCTTCACCCGCAGGGCAAAGAGGCGGACTAGCAGCAGGGGGCAGCGGCGGGCGTCGCCCTGAAAGAGAGGAGGGGAGGGGGGGAAGAGGAGGATGATGGAGGGGAGAAACGGGGAGAGGAGTGGGGGGCGGGGGAAACAGGGGAAAAGGAGGAACAAGGGGGAAATGATTGGAAACGCTTGGGGTGCCAAAGAGACGGACTAGCAGCATCTTCCCCTGAGTCGACTCAAAAGTCATCGTGCTACACCCGCAGGCCAAAAGACGGTGTTGAGAATTCTAACGAAAACCCAGCAGCATCTTCGGGTGCTTCCATCCAGCACCTCACTAGCGCACTCCGCCTCACCTCATCTGAGCCGTTCATAATAATTTCTCACCTCATCTGAGCCGTTCATCCTGTCCCGGGCCATGCCTGCCAGCTCATCCACCATCTGCTGCAGCTCCTTCACCTCGCTGCCACGTGGCAGCGCGCCAGTGGTCAGCGGCGCCAGCAGCAGCGTGTCATACGCAGCCATGGCGTCCTGTACGGCAAAGAAGAGATCGTTCCACTCTAGTGCGAGAGAGGGGCAGGCCGTGAGGTCGAAGCAGGAAGAACCGGGCAGGAAAGGCGTGTCAGTGACAGACAGCTGTTCCGACCAATCCCGACCCGGACTGCTCGCTGGAGACCCTCCCCCTCCCCCTCCCCCTCCCCCTCCCCCTCCCCCTCCCCTTCCACTGGGAACGGAAGCAGAAGCGGGCAGCAGGGGCGTAATAGGCCCTGAGCCACCGGCTCTAGCCAGAATAGGGGCTGTGGAGTCTGTAGCACCATCAGGGACGGAGGAGGAGTGCGAGAGGGAGCGGTTCGAGCGCAAGTCCGCGGATCGACGGCGGACGTGCGTGTGAGGAGGCGTATCCGCAATTCCCCCTGCTCCACCTGCTGTTGCAACTCCTCCTGCTGCTGCTGCTCCTGCTGGTGGGGCTGGGGAGGCTACCTGGGGAGAATGGAACCGTTGCAGGTATGCAGCAGCGCCCGCTCTACTGAAAGGCTCCGTCCTTATAACGGGAACCTCTGCAATGTGTATCGGGGACGTGCCCTTGCTCCCGCCAGGAGTTGTCCCGCCAGACTTCTGATGAAACTGCTGTTTGCCAATAACGGGGACAGCCACTGCCCCCACGTCACTCCCTAGACTAACCGCCCTCGCAATGCCACTAATCCTTCCCCCCCCTCCGCCTGCCCCTCCGCCCGTCCCTGCGGATGGGCGGTATGGGCGGGTGGCGCTGCGGCTGAGGACCCCCCTGCTTCCGCCGAACATACTGCTGCCGCGCGCGCTGCTGCTAGCGATAGAACTGGAGGTGACTATAGAGGACGACACGTGGCTTTGACCAATCGCGCTGCGATTATAGTCGTCTGCAAGAAACAAGAAAAAGAACGGTGGAGATTAAAGAGCGAACATAAACGCAGTAGCTGTGGCACCTGCGAGTTTACCATACGAGCGGAAAGTACCTTTTACAGTATCATGTCGTAAGGCGACTCAGATTTGCCTAGTTCTACAGTAAACTTCTCTACAGTAGAGATGTGGAAAATACTCTCTGCTCGCGACGGAGCTGGCATTGCGCCAAAGGCATGGAAAGAAAGAAAAAAAAAAAAACAAAAAAAAAAAAACAAAATAGAAATGTTTTTACAGAAGTCACACACAACAAAAACGTAAGGTCGTCGGTTTTCAATAAAATTATTGGCTTGTAAACCGTGATATCAATGTTTTCCTTCTACGCTTATATTACCTGTGTCTCCGTCCGCGTCGTTCCAAGGGTCGAGCTCCGAAAGGCACGCGTTGAGGACTTGAAGCAGTCGCTCGCACTTCCACGCCACACGCGCACCGTGTCGCTCCGCCTCCTTCTCCGCCTTCTCCGCCTCCTTCTCCGCATCCGCAGCCGGCGGTTCCGCGGTTTGCGCGAACGCGTTCCCCGCGTCTTTGTTTTGAGACGTCTCAGAAGAAACAGTTGACGGTTGTGCAGGTTGCAATATTCTAGCGGCTTCTCGCGAATGGTATGCGCTTACAGCGGGGATAAGCGCGCCGAACGCGAGTTCGACCAACGAAGTGGGACACGAGATATCGTTAGGGCCTGGAGTCCCGACTCGACCGAGCAGCCATGTGCGGTTCCGCGAGCAACCAGTATGGATTCCACTCGCAGTCGACATTGTATTACTATGTCAGAGATTAGACTGAGATAATAAGTAAGCGGCGTTGTCGAGGTTAAAATAAGAGGCGTAACTTCACAAACGCTAAGTGGAGATTAGCCTTGCGGATGTGTGCCCTTAGCGCGTTGAGAGTAATCTATGAGTCGACAACGGTGAATGCAAGAGCGCCACTGCAAATCTGATAGGTTAGCTCAAATTAGGGAAGTCAATGGTGTCAAATAATGATCACAAGAAGCAATTGTGCATCAAGCCTAGCTTACAAGCCTGCCCTGCTGAGTCAACTGGCCGTTCCGTGCTGGTTTCCTGCTGCTTGGCTCGCTGTCAGTGTCAGCCAATGCAAGCGGAGCAAGCGACCCCTGTTGTCCGTGATCGTTGAGCTATCTGCCAACACTGGTGGAACAGCCATGGCGGGCTGGCTTCGTCAGGGATTCGGTGCTGTCGGCAACATGCAAACTTCGCACAGTTTTCGTGAAAATTTCTTGTCGTGAATCGTCTTCGCACCCAACTGATTGCTGTCGTTACATTCGGTAACAAGCAGCGAACATTATCGACTCTTCTGCTTTCCAACCCCCTCGTAACCAACCCCCTGAGATTCGTGCAACCCTTGAGCAAGCCAACATGTCATCTCATCTCAACATCTCATCTCAACTGTGCCTCGAGCAAGTAGAGCCGACGATCCTTCTTCATCGTACGGCAGCCAGGACCTGGAGGTTGTACACTTGTGACACGAAGGACAGATGGGGCTGGAATGCCAAATTTCACATTCGGCACGACGCTGATTGATGGGGCAGTTTCAGGGTCATTGGATGGGCTTCGGAAGACGTGCCTGAAATCGAGGTGTTTCCAGCCGTTCGTTTCCGTAGATGGTATTATCGTTACACGTGCACAGTTACATTTGACGTTTGTTGCTTCGTGCGATGGAGGGGTTAGTCCAGCCCAGACGGCCAGCTGGTTGGCCCCAACACTTGCACACAAGGAGGATAGCTGCCCTTCCGTCAAAAGCCACGAAAGTCATATCGTGCGAAGGGTCCTGCGTGCTGCTGAATCGAGTCTCACGCCGGCGGGTAACCAGCTGGCGATCCCAAGCATGTTCGTCAACGTCGGGAACCAGTAGTGGTAAACGTACTTGGCTTGCGCTGGAGAGGGATTCTTGGGATTCACGAATTTTGAGACGTAGGCATCAAAATCAGAGAACCAGCAGCATATCCAGTAGCATAAGATGGCGTCAGCTTGAAGCAGATCCGTCCCTGATCTAGGCGAGCATCGTCAGAGTTGTGCTATATTATTTGTTATTATAGTCACGCATCTGTTTGATTCTAAGTCGTACCACTTGCGAGATTTGGTTTGTTGGGTTTGTTCTTTCTCATGGGTTGTCGATAGGGACACGACTGTTCTCAGTATTGATTCCCAAATAGCCCCGCCGCGAAATAATCGGCTACATTATTTTATGGATGTAGAGTACGTAACAGTCGATAACGACATAGTTAAGAGGGAAACGGAATGTCGGAACTGTCCAGTTACTAAGCGTGGAATGGTATAAATCATTAGCTACTGTATGTATATGTTGTTGTGCGTGTAACTAATGGCACCGAAAGCGGGAAACGGAGCGTCGGGATCGTCGAGTCTATACAAGGTGTGGGAGATCAGAGCGCTGAAGCGGCAGAAGCGCAGCGACGAGGCGAGAAGCCTGCTGGAGCGAGTGGCGAAGCAGGTGGAGCCAATCATGGCCCGACGCAAATGGAAAGTCCCATTACTCTCTGAATTCAGGTGTGCACCCTTGAAGCATGTTTTCTGAGTCGAATATGAGAAGAATGCTGGAGCGAGTGGCGAAGCAGGTCGAGCCGATTATGGCCCGACGCCAATGGAAAGTCCCGATGTCTGAATTCAGGTGTGAATCAAATGACGAGCAAGTTCGTTTTCCTTTATGCTGCGGACTTCACGTTCTTTCCATCGTTCTCGTTCACACTCGCGCCATGAATAGCTGTTTTGCTGTCCCAATCCCAATCCCCCTTTTCACAGTCCAAGCAATGCGCGGCTTTTGGGTCTCAACGTAAACCGAGGGCGGGAGATTCGGATTCGACTCAGACCCGCAGGTAAGCCTTGGGAACTGCGAGGAATCATACTTCACATCTGTTCATGGTTACCTGTTTACACCGTGTCAATTCACGTGCAATCTGCAAGCTCTCACACGAGCTGACTGACTGCTAGTTTTGATGCGCCCATTCCTTCCTTAATTTCGTCTTCTTCTTTGTCGTCTTCTTCTATTACTACATTCGTGGTTGACTGAGCAGGCAAACCGGACTCTTTCTTCCCATACGAGCATGTGCTGGGCACCATGCTTCACGAGCTCACTCACATTGAACGAGGCCCCCACGATGCCAAGTTCTACAAGCTACTAGACGAACTCAATGAGGTGATTGCCCTGTGCTGTACCTACCCTCCTTTCCCATACCAACATACGGGTCGATACAAGATCAGCTTCTTCCGATGCGAGAATGTGCTGGGCAGCATGCTTCACAAGCTCACCCACATCAAATGAGAGTCCCACGATGCCAAGTTCTACAAGCTTCTCGACAAAAGAATACTCTGAGTGCCATGTGTTGCGCCTGAGCATGTTCTTCGGGGGTGCTTACTGTGTCCGAATCTTTTTCCCCTGCCCCGTGCTTGCTTCCTGTTCTTCTGCCCTCCCTCCCTACCTCCCCTTGCACAACTCCATGGGAGCAGGAGTGTGATGATCTCATAGCACGAGGCATAACAGGAACTCCCTTTGGAGGATCTGACACCCGCCTCGGCTTCGCTTGTAGACCGTGTGTTCGTCTGCCCTTTGTCTGTGTGTGTGTGTGTGTCTGTGTGTGTGTGTGTGTGTGTCCCCTCCCACGCACAACCCCATGTATACAGGAGTGTGACGATCTCATAGCACGAGGCATAACAGGAACTTCCTTTGGGGGGTCCGGCCACCGCCTCGGCTCCTCTGCTTATCCCTCCATCCGCCCAGTCCGCTTGGGCACTGCTGCTGCTGCTGCATCTTCCTCTTTTGGGGTTATTTCCTCTGCCGCCCCTTCTCGTGGTGTAGCTGGTGTCTCTTCTGCCCCCTCTGCTGCTGACGTGGCAAGCAGAAAGGCAGCGGCAGCAGCCGCGGAGCGGAGGCGGCAGCAGCAGCGGATCATGATGCCAGCTGGCGGGCGGCGATTGGGCGGCGACAGTGAGATGATGAAGGTGTTGAGTCCGGTGCAGGCTGCAGCTATGGCTGCAGAGAGAAGAATGAGGGATGACGTGTGGTGTGGGGGAGGGTGTGAGAGTGAGGGAGGGGAAGGGGGAGAGGGAGGGGATAGGGGACAAGGCGGGGCGAGGGAGAAGGAAGAGGAGTGGGAGAATGCAAGGAAAGTGGGAGTGGGGGTTGAGGAGCCACAGCAGCGAGTCAACGATTTTGGAGACGGTGGTAGGGATGATGGTAGAGGAGGAATGGCTATGGGTGAAGGTCATGGTGGTGCTGCTGGTCTCGGGTTGGAGGGGGATGATAAAGGGGCAGGCGGTGGAAGGGTGAGGAGTGAAAGGAAGCAGGGCGATGTGTCAAAGGTTCATGGTGGTTGTGACTGTAACGGTGGCTGTGACTGTGTACAAGGTTCAGGTGGCATTAAAACGGGGGAGATGGGCAGGGCTGGTGGGGCAAGGAAACGGCCAAGTGGCAGTGAAGAGCTGAGCGCAAGGAGCAGAAGACGAGTCACGAATGGTTCTTCTGGAGGAGGGGAGCAGATGGGTTTGGACGCGTCAGCAGGAGAGAGGCGAGCAGAGGGAGTAGGCAGAGAGGAGCGAGGCAGGAGTGAAGACAGCTGGACATGCCCTGTCTGCACGCTTTTTAATCGGGTGAGTTATGCAGCATGTGTGTTTGTGGATTGAGGGGGGGGGGGGGGGAGGGGGAGGGTTGTGTCTGCGCGTGTGCATGCGTGTGTATGCAATGCAGGCATGGAGTGGAATCAATTCAGACTGTCAGTTGGTGTCACACATGGTACCTGCCCTGTTTGTTCCATTCCAACACACCAGTAACACACATGAACCAGCACAATGTTTTTTCCGCAGGGCATTGTGCTGCAGTGTGAGGCGTGCCTTGCGGTGCGTCCGCATTCAAGCCCGGCCAGTAATAGCACAGCAGTGACTGCTGCTGCCACATCCTGTACCGCTGCTGCTGCTGCTGGTACCAGTGCTGATGCAGCCATTGTAATCGAAGATCACCCTGCTCCTGCAATCACTGGTTGTGGCAGTGCTGCAGTAGTTGCTGACAGCGCTGCCGCCCCGGGGCCCATGTGGACATGTGGGCAGTGCACGCTAGAGAATTCTGCTTCAGCAGACCGATGTCTAGCCTGTGACTCACTGAAAGTTGCTCAGACATGATGCCATATCAGCTCATTGGTGCCTGCCATCTCACCCATTGATAATCTCGACACATGTGCTTCTGTAGCTGTTGGTGGTAGGGTAGTGCAGTGCTGCCACCGTCCACGACCACGAGGCCCATGTGGCCATGTGTTTTGTGCTTCAAAACACTCCTTCAATCATGTTGGTGGTAGTGCAGTGCTGCCACCGTCCATGACCACGAGGCCCATGTGGCCGTGTGGGCAGTGCACGCTAAAGACTGCTGCTGCTGCGAATCACCGCCAGGGCTGTGTCCTATGGTGATGTGCGTGGTTCGATACCACTGCACCACTCCCAGTTCACCCACTGTATTGGCAGCACCTTTGAGTCGACTCAAAAGTGCTCTGCTTTCGAGCCGACTCAAAAAGCAGTTCCACACCAGTGCAGTGCACCACTGCCAGTTCACCCACTGTATTGACAACGATACCCCGTGCACTGTCAACTGTTGGCAGCAGTGCTGCCATGCACATACCGTAGGTTTGCAGTGCAGTGGACAGTGCTCCCTGTCCTGTGACTCGCAGAATTTCATTCAATCTTTTCATGGAGCAATGTGGCTTCACTGCGCCTGCTCAATTCACGTTTTTAGACACATGCACTTGCACAACTGAGCATGGCTTTTAGGAGCCCATTCCATACTGCAGAGTACAGCAACTGGTCATGCAGTATTCCACAGTCTTGACAGACTATAGCTGCCATCACTGCATGAGCAATAAAGCAAGTGGATCCGTTGCAACGGCAGAAACCACGCACAAGTCCTTCTGATGCACACGCTCCACTCTGAAAGCCACAGAAAGGCCCTCAGCTCGTCTCACCGCCTCTTGTACCTGCCAGAAGAAGAACAGGGCGCAAGGGAAAAACAAAAATGCATGCATATCAAGTCAGAATGCTAAGGGAGGGCCAAACAAAAAGGGGGTAAAAAGGGGTACCAAAGGGGCCGGCCACCCTACCCTTCACATTTGAGACATCTCAACAGTCAAGAAGCAACAGCTGCAATGACAGACAGACTCACCGCTTCTTGCTCTTGAAACTCCCCCCAGCCTTCCCCCTCCCCTTCACCTCCCCCCCAGCCCCTCCCCCTCCCTTCCCCTTAGCCATATCCGTCTGAAACAAATCCTTCATCTCTCGAGACCGGGACGGCGTTCGCTGCTTCGGTTTCTTTCCAGCTGCCCGGCCGCCCGGCTTGGGCAGGCTGACGATCTTCCCAGCTGCCCGGAGCCGCTCCGCGGATTTGATTGCCTTGGCTTTGCGGTAGGCCAGATCGGCTCTTGTCTTTCCTCCAGCCTTGGGTTTTTCATCAGATGCATCATCCAGCCCAAATTCTCGTGCTTCTGCCTCTTCCTCCTGTTCCTGCCTCTCTGCCTCTAGCTTTCGCCGCTTCTTCCTAGGGAGAGATTTCTGGAATTACGAAGGGAAGCCAAGGGGAGGGGGACAGTGAGGCCAGACGAAGCCGGTGCGGGTTGGCTTTACAGTAAGCCAGATCGGCTCTTGTCTTTCCTCCATCGTGGGGTTGCCCATCAGATGCATCATCCAGACCAAAGGCCTGTGCTTCTGCCTCCTCCTCTTGTGCCTGCCTCTCTGCCTCTAGCTTTCGCCGCTTCTTCCTAGGGAGGGATTTATGGGGAGAGAGAGGGGTAAGAAAAGGGAGTGAAGAACGGAAAGTGGAAGCAGAGAAGTTGATGAAGGGGCAGATGGGGACCCAAACGCTTGTGTTTCGGCTCTTGTCGATTTTTGAGTCGACTCAAAAATCGACTCATCACACGCGGATTTTTGAGTCGACTCGAAAAGGGAGTGAAGAACGGAAAGTGGAAGCAGAGAAGTTATGAAGTGGCAGATGGGGACCCCAAGGCTTGTGTTTCGGCTCTTGTCTTTCCGGCCTTGGGCTGCCCATCATCCGGGCCAAAGGCTTGCGCTTCCGTCTCCTCCTGATGCTTCTTCCTAGAAAGGAATTTCTGGTGTGGGAAAGGAAGAGGGAGATGGAACGGGAAAAGGGAATGGAAAGGGTTTTTTTTCTTGCTGCTTCTCCGTCCTCCTACTCTTCTGGACCTCTTCCTTCGAAATTGAACTTAGTTTCTTCTCCCACCTCTCAGCATCCCACTGTTCCCCTCTCAGAATCGTACTGCTCACCTCTCGCTGCTTCTTCAGCTTCTCCTTCCTCCTCTTCTGCACCTCCTCCAATGAAAGCACCTTCCCTCCCCCCTTTCCCTTCCCACTGCCGCCCTCCCCACCCTCAGCCTCAGCATCAGCAGCAGCCTTAGCTGCCTCTGCCACTGCCTCTTTCTCCCTCTTGCTCTGAAACCACGTGCGCTTGGGTAACCCAATAAGAAGCAAATATCTCACCTCTCCTCTCACCTTTCATCCTTCAACTGCTCACCTCGCGCTGTCCTCCTCTTCTCCTGCACCTCCTCTAGCGAAAGCACCTTCCCTCCGACCTTCCCACTGCGGCCCTCCCCACCCTCCGCCTCAGCATCAGCAACAGCCTTAGCTGCCTCTGCCACTGCCTCTTTCTCCCTCTTGCTCTGAAACCGCGTGCGCTTGGGTAACCCAATAAGAAGCAAATATCTCACCTCTCATCTCACCTTCCATCCTTCAACTGCTCACCTCTCGCTGCTTCTTCAGCTTCTCCTTTCTCCTCTTCTCCTGCACCTCCTCAAGCGAAAGCACCTTCCCTCCCTTCCCACCCTTCCCACTGCCGCCCTCCCCGCCCTCAGCCTCAGCATCAGCAGCAGCCTTAGCCGCCTCTGCGGCTGCCTCTTTCTCCCTCTTGCTCTGAAACCACGTGCGCTTGGGCTTGGCAAATATCTCGTCGCGATGAGTCAGCATGTTCTCAGCCTGACGTGGCAGCAGGGAGGGGAGATGAGAAGCAAGTAGCAGTTGGAATATTGCTTTTTGAAAAGTCTCAAAACTCTAAAAGAGCTGAAGAAGGAGCCAGTAGCAGAACAGTGTGTGTCAAAAAAACACCCACCCACCTTAACAGCTTCCATCTCTGCCTTCCTCAGCACCCGCTCCTCCTTCTCCTGCTTCATAACAGCAGCCACGTCCCTCTCCATGCCCTCCACTTGCACTTTAAATCTCCTCACAACTACACACAGGGGACCCACCAACCCACCCACCCACCTTGACTGCTTCCATCTCTGCCTTCCTCAGCACCCGCTCCTCCTTCTCCTGCTTCATAACAGCAGCCACGTCCCTCTCCATACCCTCCACTCGCTGCCATGCCTCCATGCTTCTATCACTGTTCCCACACACCCACTGAACTATACTCCACACAGTGCACTGTGCACGCACCCACCCACCCACCCACCCACCCACCCACCCACCTTGGCTGCTTCCATCTCTGCTTTCCTCAATACCCGCTCCTCCTTCTCCTGCTTCATAACAGCAGCCACGTCCCTCTCCATACCCTCCACTCGCTGCCGCCACCTCTCCACTGCTGCTTGCGCTATCTGCCTCTGCTTCAGCTTCCTGCCTGCCCGCTTTGTCTGCAAGGGGAGAAGACGGGGGTATTGGGTTGAGTTGGTGTACATATGGACTCATGCTACTTCATCACCTCCCCCCCACGCGTCCCTCTCCATGCCCTCCACGCTCAGCCTCCATCGCTCCACTGCCTCTGCTTCAGCTTCCTGCCTGCTCGCTTTGTCTGTGGTACGGGACAGTGGGAGGGAGAGGGAGGAAAGAAAGAGGAGTACCAGGCGTTATGACATAAAGGAGTTTTTGAGTTTAAGGTTTTCACTTCACATCACATCATGCTGCCCTATCTTGCACAAACAGTCTTCTCCCTTCCACCTCACCTCCTCATCTCATCCCTTCTTCCCCGCCTTTTCCTCACTCTCACCATCGCTTTCAGCAGCCTCCTGTCCTTCTCCCCCACGAAGGTCACAGCCGATCCTAGCTTCCCTAACCATGCACTCTCCTCCTACCTCCCCTTCCCTCCCTCCCTCCCTCGTCCTCTCACCATCGCTTTCAGCAGCCTCCTGTCCTTCTCCCCCACGAAGGTCACTGCCGACCCTAGCTTCCCCGCCCGTGCCGTCCGCCCTATCCCCCCTTCACCTTCCCTTCCATCCTTGCACAATGCACTCTCCTTCTACCCCTCTCCCACTACTCACCATCGCTTTCAGCAGCCTCCTGTCCTTCTCCCCCACGAACGCCACAGCTAATTCTAGCTTCTTGGCCCGTGAAGTCTGCCCCTACCCCTCCCTCCCTCCCTCACCATTGCTTTCAACAGCCTTTGATCCTTCTCCCCCACGAAAGTCACTGATGATCCTAGCTTCCCCGCCCGTGCCTTACACTTCTGCATCCCCTTGTGCTGTCCCGGTGCCCTTATTAATCCTCCCCTAGTGTTCCTCCCTCATTCTCTCACCATCGCTTTCAGCAGCCTCCGGTCCTTCTCCCCCACGAAGGTCACAGACGATCCCAGCTTGCCGGCACGTGCTGTCCGCCCCACACGATGCACGTAGCTGGGGAGAGGGAGGGAGGGCGACAAAGGGTGGAGATGAAGATGGATGAGGGACGACGGACTCAAGAGAGGAATGAGGATGACGAAAGATGAGGGGAAGAAGGCGGGTGCGGGCAGGGAAACGAACAGAGTTGAAGGGAATCAATTGTGAGTTGTAACCATTCAGCTCTCTCATTTGGTGACGTGGCAATATCCAGCTCACTCACTTGGTGATTTCACGTGGCGTGTGGTAGTTGATTACAGTTTGCACTCCAGCTATGTCCAGACCCTGAATGGAGCCCCAGTGTGCAGAGGAGAGGAGAGGAGATAGGAGGAGTGGAATAGGTTGAGAAACAAGAAGGAAGGATACATTCCGAACTGAAGGAGAGAAATCGATGTGTGTGAACGAGAGTTTGTATGGACTAAAGAAAAAATGGCAGAAAAGAATGCCGTTTTCTAAAGGGTAGGTAGGTAGTAAAGCACGCACTCTGGCAGCGACGTCAGTGGCGATCAGAAAGTCCACGTCATGCGTTCGAAATCGCTCCAAGGCCTGAGCACAAGGGGGAGACGCAAACAGGCACGAAACGCACACACAGAAACGTGAGGTGCTGTTCCCCCATGGGTAGTGGCGTGTGGACGCTAGCAGCGACGTCAGTGGTGACAAGAAAGAAAGTCCACGTCGTGCGTTCAAAATCGTGATAAGGCCTGAGTGGAGAAAGGAGGCAAAGTGGACAGAGCGGGGAAAGGAGGCAGGAACGATTTCTGAGCCGCCTCAAAAACAGCAGCAACGTCAGTGGCAATCAGAAAGTCCACATAGTGCGTGCAGAATCGCTCCAAGGCCTGCACACGCATGCGGAGAGAGAGGTGCAAGCAGGCGAGAAACACGCACAGAGAATCGTGAGGTGCGGTTCTCATGGGTAGTGGCGTGGCAGGGTGGCAGGAACACCAAAAGATGTGACGTCAGCAGTGGTGATGACTACCAAACGCGCTCACATCCTGTCAACTTTTGGGTCGACTCAAAAGTCGTCAGCAATGGTGATGATGACTAACCTCGCTCACATCACATCCAGTCACATGGCCTGAGTGAGGTTCCCGTGCTACTCCATCACCTGCCAGAGCAGCACATGCACTCACATTCGTTACAATGACATCAATTTCCCCCTTTCTCATTGCACTCACATCCAGTCTCATGGCCTGAGTGAGGTTCCCATGTAGTTCTGCCGCCCGCCACCCGAGCAGGCCAAATATAATCTTCAGCCGATGCGCCTCTACCTTGCGGCCGCTGCATAACAGACAAAAACGGCCACAGGAGGGAGAAACGAGTGCCACGTCAGCATATGATAGGGGTGTGCCCAGCCACCAATGAACGGCGTGCAACAGAGCATGCTGAGCAACGGGAGCCATGTCAGCAGCAGCACATGCCACATCAGCACCATGTCGATCCACATGTCGATAAACCATTCTGACTACTTCGCCTCCTCTCTCTGGGCTTGCTCCACTTTTCTCCCTTCCTCCCCCCCCAAAACCATCCTGATGTCTTTTGAAACCGAGGTGTCTTATGAGCTAATTCAAAGCTCACCTAAAGACGATCACTCCACCTCCCCCCTGTGCTTTACTCCGCTTCTCCCCTCTCCCTGTATCTCCTGCCTCTCTTAATTCCGACCCTCCATCAAAACCTCCTTCCGAGCCTGCGCCGGAGGTTTGGGCGAGCCTGGAGCACACAGCGAGCAGCATGGCTTCTCTGTCTGCTTCCTGAGACGATCGCACCCGAACCACCCTGGAGAGGGGGAGGAGGTAGTAGGGAAGAAGGGAGTGGTGGGGGGAGGATGATGGGGTGATTGCAAGGGGAGAAATGGGTAGGAGGCATGGGGTTGAGAGCAGAGAGAGCAGAGCGAGCACACAGCGAGCAGCATGGCATCGGGAGGAGGGAGTGAGAGAGGATGAAGGGATGACTACGGAAGGAGCAAAGACACATACTATTGAGATGATTGCATCAAAACCACCATAACCACTTAAGGGAGGATGAGGACAGGGGAGATGAAAGTAAAGCATCAGCAGACAGCCGCACTGGCAGGTTGAGAGACAGGCTTGTGAACTGCTGCACCTCCCCCCGCCCTTCCCCCAGCATTCCCCATTCCCCTTCCCCCTTCCCCTTTCCCTTCCCCTCTTCCCCCGCATCCCCACTTCCCTTCCCCGGCACTCACTCCTCGTCGAGTGTGCGCGGTCGCTGCATGGAAGCATCAGCAGACAGTCGCACGGGCAGGTCGAGGGACAAACTTGCCAGCTGCTGCACCTTCCCCAACCCTTTCCCAGCATTCCCCCGGCCCCTTCCCCCCCGCCCCTCTCATCACTCACTCCTCGTCCAGTGTGCGTGGTCGCTGCATGGAAGCATCAGCAGACAGTCGGACGGGCAGGTTGAGGGACAAGCTCGCCAGCTGCTGTACCTCCGTGCTCATAGTGGCCGAGAAAAGTAGGGTTTGCCGGCGCTTGGGACAAACTCGCACCTGCAACAGAGAGGGAGGGCATAGGGACGGAGGAGATGAGAGAGGAAACGGAAGGGTTAACAGCAGATTGAGGGACAGACTCGCCAGCTGCTGCACCTCCGTGCTCATAGTGGCTGAAAAGAGAAGGGTCTGACGGCGCTTGGGACAAACTCGGACCTATGATAGAGAGTGAGTGAGAGGGTAGGGGAGGGTAGGGGAGGGTACGGGAGGGTAGGGGAGGGTAGGGAGGGGAGGGGAGGGGAGGGGAGGGGAGGGGAGGGGAGGGGAGGGGAGGAGCACGTGGACTCAATTCATTGGAAGAGACTGGCTTCCTGCACTCGTAACGGCTCAACATGAACCAAGATTGGTGCACAATGTATTTCTGGGAGCACTTACTATTTTGGGCGGTACTTACTATTTCCATCACCTCCTCCTGGAACCCCAGCTGCAGCAGCCTGTCCGCCTCATCCAGCACCAGAATGGCATCAAAACAGCACCACTTACTATTTTAAGCAGCATTTCCTAATTTAGTCAACAATTGCCATTTCGGAAAACACTTACTATTTCCATGACCTCCTCCTGGAACCCCAGCTGCAGCAGCCTATCAGCTTCGTCCAGCACCAGAATGGCCAGGTCGTTCAAGTCAACGCTCTGGCTGTTGTGTAGATGATCCACTAGCCTGCACAATGGAAGATGGGAAGATGGCAAGGGGTGAAAACGGAACAAAAGGTCAAACGTGAGACGGAGGCTTGTGCATGGCCAGGTCGTTCAAGTCAACGCTCTGGCTGTTGTGTAGATGATCCACTAGCCTGCACAATGGAAGATGGGAAGATGGCAAGGGGTGAAAACGGAACAAAAGGTCAAACGTGAGACGGAGGCTTGTGCATGGCCAGGTCGTTCAAGTCAACGCTCTGGCTGTTGTGTAGATGATCCACTAGCCTGGGGAGTGGTGCGTATGAGGGATGAAAGATACGCAAGGGAGACCAACCGAAATGAATGCTAGAATGGATGCAAGACCAGATCGTTCAAGTCACGACATCGGGGTAGGAGGGAGCGCAGGGCCACCTCCCGGTTCTTGATAGACAGACGCCCCACCACAAGCCGGCAGCGGATGATTCTTGAGGCGCCTCAACAATACTCCTTCCAGCCCCTCACCCGCCTCTTACCTGCCCTCCTCTTACTCTCCTCCTCACCTGCCAGGAGTAAGGCGGATGACATTGTCGCCGCCACACCTCCCCTTCCAGCCCCTCATCCACCTCTTACCTGGCCCTACTCTCCTCTTCACCTGCCAGGTGTGGCGACGAAAATGTCTGGCCTTGACCTCAGAGCCACTTCTTGGTTCTTGATGGACAGACCCCCCACCACCAGCCCACAGCGAATGATTCTTGAGGCGCATCATCAGCATTGTTAACAGCCGCTCAACTGCCTCTCACCTGCCCCTCCTCTCCTCTTCACCTGCCAGGAGTGGCGACGACAATGTCTGGTCTTGACCGCAGAGCCACCTCCTGGTTCTTTATAGACAGACCCCCCACCACCAGCCCACAGCGGATGTCCGTGAACTGCGCTAGCTTCTCAATCATGCTGTGCACTCTGGTGGTGGCATGGGGAGGGACGATAAGGAAAGGAGGTGCGACGAGGTAAATTCCACTTCCACGTGTACTGATAGGACCAACGACGCGAGCATGTCACCAAGTATGGCACTCACTGCACTGCCAGCTCTCTCGTTGGGGCGAGCACATTTGGGTGCCTGTGCTCACCCGAGTGCTCATTTGGGGCGAAACAAAACGTAGCGCCCTTTCAACAAACTTAGAGAACGATTAAGGACAGCACTCACTGCACTGCCAGCTCTCTCGTCGAGCAGCAAATCAAGCCCACAAACCCATCTCCCCACACATGTTGTTCGCGTGGTGATAGGACCAAGCACAGTACTCACTGCACGGCCAGCTCTCTGGTTGGGGTCAGCACAAGCACACGAGTGGCAGCCACCCGCTTGGGTCGGAACAGTAGGCGCTCCAATATGGGGAGAGAAAAGGCTGCGGTCTGTGTGTTGGGGTGGGGTGGGGTGGGAGGGGAATGGGGAGGGAGAACGCCTGGCATGGATAAGGGCACACAGGCGGCCTGGATGGGCGTGGGTGGGCTTGTTGTACCCCAGAGCAGCACATGCACGCAGCAGCAGAACAGCACACGGGCAGCAAGGGAGCAGTGCACGAGCAGCACGAGAGAGAGAAAGAGCAACACCCACCTTGCCAGACCCAGAGATGGGGCTGCCGCATATACCCCGGCCTGCCATGGCCAAGGGCACGCATGCCGCCTGGATGGGCGTGGGTGGGCTTGTCATACCCCAGAGCAGCACACGCACGCAGCAGCAGCACAAGGGAAGTGCAAGAGCAGTGTGGGGGAAGCACAAGGGAGGGAGCAACACACACACCTTGCCAGAGCCAGTGATGGCGCTCCCGCGTATATCCCTCCCAGCCATAGCCAAGGGCACACAGGCGGCCTGGATGGGCTTGGGCTTGTCATACCCCAGCGCAGCACATGCACGCAGCAGCGGCGCAATACAGGCACAACACGAGAGCAACACCCACACACACACACACCTTGCCAGAACCAGTAATAGCGCTGCCACAGATGTCCCTCCCGGCCATAGCCAAAGGCACACACGCGGCTTGAATGGGCGTTGGCTTGTCATACCCCAGCGCAGCACACGCACGCAGCAGCGGCCGCGACAGCTGCAGCTCTGAAAAGGACGACGCAGAGAAGACACACACACCCAACACGGCCTCCCCACCCCACAAGAGAGCAGGGCACGAGAAGGCAACACGGCCCCCCCAAACGTACCTTGCCTGAACCAGTGATAGCGCTGCCGCAGATATCCCTCCCGGCCATAGCCAAGGGCACGCATGCAGCCTGGATGGGCGTGGGTTTGTCATACCCCAGAGCAGCGCACGCACGCAGCAGCGGCCGCGACAGCTGCAGTTCTGAGAAGGACGACGCAGAGAACCGCGCCCCTGCCTCCTCCGCCCCCTCGAAATACACCCCCCCGCCCCCCCCTCCGCCCCCCCCTTCCCCGCCTTCTCCCTTTCCTGCTCCTTCCTTTTCCCGCCTGGCTTTCGCCTTGGATGCCTTTTCAATATCTTTTATTTTGGGCTGCTTGAGGGGGGAGGGGAGGGGAGGGGGGGGGGGGGTGAGGGGAGGGAGAAAATGGAGAGAAAAGGGCTTTTGATGCCGTTTTGGTCTCATCTCAACCACTCCCCCCCCGGATTTTGAATCGTTTGGTTCCGTTTTTATAATCTAGTTGTAACGAAGAGCAATGTTTTCGTTCAGCCACACCACACCAGAGAGCTTGGATTTCGGCACTCCTTCCCGAATCCTGTGATACACCGAAGCCCAAAACCCTTTAATGTCATATCTGATTTCGGGATTCGGTGAAAAGATGTGTGTTACTTGCATTCACTGTGGCCTTCCCATCCCTTTTGACCACGCTCCCTACCTGTTAAACCTTCTCAACCCTTGTCATCCAGTCATACCTCCTTCTTAGTCTTCCTGAGACTCTCCTCTTCCTCCTCCTCGTCCTCTTCCTCTTCTTCCTCTTCCTCCTCCTCTTCCTCCTCCTCCTCTTCCTCCTCTTCGTCATCTTCTTCCTCCCCTTCTAGCTCTTCCTCTTCCTCTTCTTCCTCCTCTTCCTCTTCCTCCTCTTCTTCCCCCTCCTCTTCCCTCCTCACTTCCTCTTCCTCGTCTCCTCTTCTTCTCTTCTTCCTCCTCTTCCTCTTCCTCTTCCTCCTCTTCTTCTTCCTCCTCCTCCTCCTCCTCCTCCTCGTCCTCCTCCCTCTCTTCGTCCTCCTCCCTTTCCCTTCATCCGCCATCCCCCATCGCTCTCCGCCGTCGGATCATCTCAATCTTGGTATCAACGGACGTCGTGCGTCGCTCCTTAAATTCCTCCGCAAGAGTCTTCCCCGCGCCCTTGAAATCCCACGCCGCCACCTCCCCCCCCATCCTCGTTATCGTCATCCGCGTCAAAACGAAACAGCGGATCCATTAACCCCATGGCTTTCTACAGGGAGAACTAGATACGGGATTCGATAATGCCACTAACCCTCCACTAACAAGAAGCTACGGGCTTGCGAGCATTTCGCAACTGGGTATCGCCTACGAGATTCTCGCCATTCCACTACTTCGGAGGGATCAGAGCTACGGTAAGCGCGAAAGCGCCGTGAGAACGTCCTCGCACTGGGATGTTTCTAGGGTTCCTGCCGAGGTTTTCAGGAGAGTCAAGGTTTATGCAGGGGGAGGGAAAAGGGTGCCGAAAACAAATGTCGGGATGGAGTGCAGTGAACTTCATGTTTTATTACATGTTCAGATATTATGTTTCCAACCACAGGTTTGCTTGCGCATGCTGATGCATTTGCAATGGTGTTCCAATCCAACTCCACTCACATCCAGGCACTAAGCATGGCCACCCTCTTCGAGTGAAACACCCAGCAGACACCTAGGTTCCGGTTAACCCCTCTTGTTACGGTACCACAATGAACTCTCATGTCCCAAACAATCCAGACCAGCAATTTTCTGGTAGTCCCAAGGTTAGGGATTCCCAGGAACTCCTTCCAAATTTCTTATTTCTCATAGAAAAGAGCCCTACTTCTTTGCCAAAACCAGCTTCAAAATCCTCCAGCTACTCTGCTGCCGACAGCTCAGCAGCCAATCGTATCCTCTCATCCTAATTGCTCAAGAAATGGATGTCTTTGCCAGCTCAGCTTCCAGCTCTTCCAGCTCTTCTGGCGCCAGCTCATCATCGTCCTCAGCCAATAGCATCTCAATCTTCCTCCGTGAGTGCAAGCCCAGACGAACCAGCCTCCCCCCTCCTCCTCCTGCTGCTCCTGCAGCACCAGATGTGCTCGGCCCTGGATCACCCCCCCCCACTGCTGCTGCTGGATTCCCCTGTAGTGGGAACAGGGGGGGCTGCGGCCCCTTCCTCCTCCTCCACTCTCTCATACGCGTCACATGCCGCATCGTCGTCGACGAAGAGGGATGCATCAGACAGGAACAGCTCGCGACCACTGCAGAGGGAAGGAAGGGAGAGACAGGGGAAAGGGAGAGGGGGATGCATGAGTGATTCGACGTCTCACAAAAGCCACTCTCCTTCATGCGCTCAGATGCATCACATGCCGCGTCGTGATTAACAACGAGCGAGACAACTGACAGAACAGAAGGGAGGGCAGGAGGGAGAGACATAGGGGAGGGAACATGGGAGGGTGAGGGCTCACAAAGAAACAGATGGGCAAAGCGGAGTGCAGGGGAGAAACCTCTGTTGCACAACCGTCTGCACGACTGCTCAACTCAACTTGCCCATTTCAATCTATATCTCCCAGGAATAATCTCCACCTCGCTCACCTCATTCTGTCTTTCTTGGCGCATGTGCCTTCTTCCGCATCTACTCTGCACCCACATTATCATTCTACTCTGTACCTCACACCAGTACCCTCTACCCCATGGCACTCTTACCCCACGCACCTCATTCTGTCCTCCTTGGCGCGTGCTGCCTTCTTGGCCGCCATCTCAGCGTCCTTCACAGCCTGCTTCTTCCGCTTCACTCCATGAAGATCTCAGTTGTCAGCTGTGTGTGGCTCGCTGTCATCTTGCGCTGCGGGGGGGGAGAGGAGAGAGAGAGAGAGATCAGGAGAGGGAGAGAGAGTGAGAAGATGTGAAGAGGGGTTGAAATGGAACGACCTGTTTCTTCTTCTTCTTCCACTCCATGAGGATCTCGGTGGTCAGCTGTGTGTGGCTTGCTGTCATCTTGCGCTGCGGTGGGGGAGAGGGCAGGAGAGGGGGTGGTGAGAGAAACAAGATGTGACGAGAGGGGTTTAGTTTCCGCACGGCCTGCTTCTTCTTCTTCTTCTCCACTCCATGAAGATCTCCGTGGTGAGCGGTGTGTGACTCGCTGTCATCTTGCGCTGCGGAGGAGAGAAGGAGAGGAGAGAGAGATGAGGAGATGGAGAGAGAGTGAGA